>JAPXFY010000025.1:10748304-10750804 GCA_030674185.1 Monoplex corrugatus | reverse complement strand
ACACACACACACATATATATATACACCCACACACACACCCATATATATACACCCACACACACCCATACACACACACATACGCACACACACCCATACACATACACACACAGCTGATGTTATGAAAGACTCTGGAATTGATCTAGAAACAGATCCTGTAACTTTAAGACCTTCGTTTTCACCAGTACCCAGTTGGGAACTTCAAAGACCACGATTTGACATATACCACACTGACTTAAAAAAAGAAAATAATATCAACTTACTGGCAAGTCACGTTAAATGTCATATAGAAGACTTTTATTCCGATCACTTGAAGGTTTACACTGATGGTTCAATAATTGAAAAACAAACAGACTCAGCGTTTTTAATACCTGCTCTCAAAACTGAGAAATCTTTCTATATAGGACTTAATAAATCTGTCTTTACTGCAGAACTCTTTGCAATCTGAATGGCTTTGAATTATATGATAAATCTTCCCAAGACAATTCCCCAGATACTTTTTTGCGTTGATTCAAAATCTGTACTTCAAGCGCTTGAATTATCAAAATTACAAATAAGATCTGAAATGATACTGGAAATTACTCACTTGATTAATAGTTTATCCTTAAGAGGCACTGATATTACTTTCTGCTGGATACCATCTCATAGTTCTTTTCATTACAATGATATGGTTGATAGGGCTGCCAAACGGGGGGCGAAGAGCTCACCAGATTCAAATCATATACAACTTTCCCTCTCATTGCATGAGTGTTATACCTTAGTGGACACCTACTTATGGAAGCAGTTTTAAGATAAAAAGAAAAAGTATGAAAAATGTTACATGAATTTTGAAATTAGCAAAACACCTAAGCAGTTTCCTGCCAGCAGAAGTATACAATTCCTTATGTATAGGTGGAAACTTGATGCATTCATAACAAAATACACCAGGAATGTAGTGTGTCTGTGTGGAAAGAAGATAACACATAGTCATATTCTTTCATGCGTTCGGGTAAAACGACATATACCTACGTTATCAACGAAGACAGTTTCTGACATATTTGCCTCACCATCCTGAATTTTTTGTTAGCCTGTCAAAAAGTCCTATAGCGAATTATCTTTAACCCGCCGTTAACCGCGTTACTTCTCATGTTCAGTGTTATGGTTAGCTAATTTTAATAATATAATATAATATACAATATTTTATATAGCGCAAAATCTTGATAAAATCAAATCTAAGCGCTAAAACAGACACACACGCACGCACGCACGCACGCACGCACGCACACACACACACACACACACGCGCGCGCGCGCGCGCGCACACGCACACGCGCACGGCTATAAATGGGGAGAAAGAATAAAAGCAATGGAAAATTATAGAGAGCATATTATATACAATTATATATTACAATGTGATTCCCCTCCGAGTGGAGACAGGCTGCAGAGGGGATTGAGTGAGGTCAGGATTTTATGCAGAGGAGAAAAGGTGAGTTTTGAGAGCGAACTTGAAGGAGACAAAAGTAGGTTGCTGACGGACTGAGAGAGGAAGTTTGTTCCAGGAGAGTGGACCAGAAACAGAGAAGGCTCGTGGACCATAGGTATTGAGCTTAGTGCGTGGAAAGCGGAAAGTCAGAGGATCGGAGGCAGAGCGGAGGGTACGTGAGGGAACATAGATCTCAAGTAGGCTTGACAGGTAATCGGGGGCTGCGTTATTGAGGCTTTTGTAGCACATGGTGTCTAGTTTGTACTGTATGCGCTTTGATACAGGGAGCCAGTGAAGTTGTGCCAGGAGAGGAGATATGTGGTCAGCTTTTTTCTTTTGAGTACAAGGCGTGCAGCATTGTTTTGAATGCGCTGTAGGATGTGAATGGTGGAGGCAGGAAGACCAGACAGGAGTGAATTGCAATAGTCAATGCGAGACATTATGAAGGAGAGAACGAGTTTTGCAGTTGTTTCCACAGAGAGATACTTCCTGATCAGGCTTATACGATGGAGGTGATAGTAGCAAGATCTGGCAGTTTGAGAAACAAAGTTGTTCATGGAGAGGGTAGAGTCAATGCAGACACCAAGGTTTTTAGCTGAATCAGAAATTGGGACCGATGTGTTACATAATGGGAGAGAAAGAGGAGGCAGCTGAGAAAGTTTCTGACGGCTGCCAATGAGGATAGCTTCTGTCTTGTCATCATTAAGCTGAAGTTTGTTGAACGTCATCCAGTTCTTAATGTCCGAGTAACACTCAGTGGTGCGAGTCAAGAGGCGCTGTATATTGTCTGGTGTGTCACTGTCTAGAAGTTGGGTGTCATCAGCATAGAAGTGATGTTTTACAGAGTGGGAGTTGATGATGGTGGACAGGGGGGAGGTGTAAAGAGTGAAAAGAACAGGGCCAAGGACAGATCCTTGTGGAACACCACAGGTCAGGTATGCAGGTTGAGAGTAAGTGCCATTAATGAGAACAGTTTGTTTTCTGTTTGATAGATATGATTACTGTTTCAATCGTTAATTATGATAACGTCATTTGTGAATT
>JAPXFY010000025.1:10733304-10743304 GCA_030674185.1 Monoplex corrugatus | reverse complement strand
ACACTCATGTTTGGTGCTCTCAACAGAAATCCCCGTGGAGTTCCTGGAGAAAATTGGCAACGGAATTCTCGAAGAAGAGTTCTTAGAAATAGTTGGTCAGGGTGAAGAGGGTCAGGGCGGCACTGGTGAGGAGAGTCAGGGGGGCAGTGGTGAAGAGGGTCAGGGTGAGGAGAGCATCATAAGCATGAGTTTGAGTGAGGTGAGCCAGAGTGCTACTGAGATGAGCCAGAGTGTTAGTGAGGTAAATCAGTGTGTGAGTGAGATGAGTCAGTGTGTGAGTGAGGTGATTCAGTGTGACAGTGTCGAAGATGATGAGTTTGTGATTGAGCTGAGTCAGAGTGAGTTCGGAGAAGGTCAGAGTGAGGTGAGTCAATATGACAGTGTCGAGGAGGGGCAGAGTGTCGACGAAGAGAGCCAGGGTGCAGTCTCAGACGCCAGTGACATGGCTAGCTGTTTACGAGCTGAAGCAGCTAAAAACCTAAGAAAACAAGCCAAGCGCATGGTTAGTAGATCAGTGGCAAAACTGAAGACAATAGAAGTTGGAGACAACGTACTTATACCTGTCTCTGAGTTCGACCGTGGGAGGGGAGATCCTGCTAACTTGATCGGTCTTGTACTTGAAAAGGGGGACTCTGGCTTTCGGGTGGGTACAAAGGCGGATATTCTAGCCGGCAGGTTTTCAAGGAATCAAATTGAACTGACCAAGTTCAAAGGAATTTCATCCGAAATGATCCCCGACAACGACATCACAGTCAGATCGGCTGTGAGTGCCCTGTCAGTTGGTCATGGACAGGGGTACAGGCGATGCAACTGCACTTCAAGTTGCCTCACAAAAAGGTGTTCCTGTCTAAAGAACGGATTCCTGTGCAATAGCGCATGCCACCCACGACGAGCATGCAAAAACTGTTAAGACGAAGAACGGTTTGAAAGTTTGAATTTTTGACAGTTTGATTTTTCCTTTGCAAATTCCTTCAAATTTAGAATTTTCTTCATCATTGTTTTGGAAACTGTGTGTGCGTGCGTGCATGTGTGTACTATGATGTATGTGTGTAGTCTGTACACTCTATACTTCCTTGGTGTCTCTATAGGTTCCATGACATTTCAGCGCCATTTCAGCGCCAAATAAGATAGAGATCATTATGCGTCGTTTGGTGTCTCTCCATTGTAAAACATTGCCTAGTTGGCCTAAAGCATAAACGCAAATGCAAGTCCCTCCATCGTGTCCATGAGAGAACGATTTCCTGTTTTCAGCGCCAGACATTTAAGCGCCGTATATTTGAAATGTTACGCGCTGAAGTATTCCGCGCTGAAGTGTTCAGCGCTGAAATGTACGACGCTGATAAGACGCCGCGCTGAAATAGTGGCGCTAAATTGGTGGCACTGAAATGATGGCGGTAAAATGACGTGTCACCGTCTCTATACACTCTATACTTCCTTGCTTATATAGTGAGAGTGGAAAGTGTGTGTGTTTGAGAGAGAGAGATAGAGAGAGAGTACACGCCGTAGCAGAATAACAACTGAGATTTTTCATATTTTTGCCCCTTGACGATGGGGAGAGCAAAAAAAGAGCAAAAAAAAAAAAAAAAAAAAAAGAAATAACTCTTGCCTATTTCATGAAATAGGCAAAATGCGAAATGACAGTTGAACTGGGAATTTGTACTTTGCCTATTACATGTAATGAGCAAAATCGTTTTGCCTATTTCATGAAATCGGCAAGTGATTTGCTGAGTTCATGAAATAAGCAATTTGGTTGCCTATTTCATGAAATCGGCAAAACTTTGCCGATTTCATGAAATAGGCACATACACGGATTAGGCGTAACATATATATATATTTGACAGTCCCTACCGGACGAAGGTGCTCCGCAGGAGCACCTATTGACGTCGTTAACTTTCTTCTTTTTCTTTCTCCTGTCCATGGTTTTCCTGGGGGAAAACTACGATGGTGATTTCCCCTTGCCTTCCATCGGTTTTTTTTATAGGGTTAACTCCCTTAGCCTTACTCTCTCCCGAGATGTCCACAAGGCAGTAGAGCTATTTACCCATAGCTTGGGGATCTGGTTCGTGGGCACCAGGGCGTGTCCACACGCCGGTGGGACTGCATGCCTCACGTCTGGGGGCCAGACCTGCTCCGAGTCCTACGAGATTCAGCCTGAGTCCGTGAGGTGGTCAGTTACCGTCTGTCGCCACGAGGAGGCACAGCGTAGGGCTTGCTGATGGAGAGGCTATGTACTGACAGGAAGAGACTTACACATTGCTCTTCTTTTCGCACAGCAGTGCTAGCCAGCGGTGCAGGCCGAAGCCGACACACTAGACGCATCACACACACTAGACGCATCAATAGGTGCTCCTCCAGAGCACCTTTGTCCGGTAGGGACTGTCATGCGGCGCAGGTGACACCAGACCGTCAGCCAGCTACTGCGACCAAAATCAAAATTAAATTCAAAATAGCAACATGGAATATAAGAACAATGCTACAGAAAGGTAAATTAGACAACATCAAAATGGAGATGGAAAGGCTTAACATTAGTATTTTAGGACTGGGGGAAGTGAGATGGAAGGGGGCAGGCATGATAACATCAGGGGAATATACAGTGATATACTCTGGTGGTAATTCACATGAAAGAGGAGTAGGCATCATAATGGACAAAGACAAATCAAAAGCAGTTAAGGGATACTGGGCAGTGTCCGACAGAGTTTTACTGGTCAAATTCGGAGGCAAACCTTTTGATATCAACATCATATAGGTGTATGCACCAACATCCGCAAGTACTCAGGAAGACATCGACAACTTCTACGAAGTTTTAGAGATGGCCAAGGTCCAATGTAAATCACAAGAAGTTACAGTCACAATGGGAGATTTTAATGCAAAAGTGGGACAGGATAGGGTTGAGGGTATAGTTGGACCTCATGGCCTTGGTGCACAAAATGAAAGAGGGGGGAAGCTTGTAGAATGGGCACAGATGAATGAGTTCATAGTAGGAAACACCTGGTTTGAGCAGCCTAACAGAAGAAAATGGACTTGGATGAGTCCAGGAGATAATACCAAAAATCAAATTGACTACATCCTGATCAACAAAAGATTTAGAAATTCTTTACTGTCAGCAAAAACACTACCAGGCGCAGACTGCAACAGTGACCACAATCCGGTAGTGGGAAGGTTTAGGCTGAAATTGAGGAAAAGGAAACAGACCAAAAGCAACATCAAACTAAACCTTGGACTCTTAAAGTCAGATGAAATGATACGTCAAAAATTTAATGTACATGTTCAAAACAAATTCAGTGCTCTGGAAGACGTTGATGACAGTGAGGAACAATGGACAAAGTTGAGAAGTTCTATAAATGAAGCTTGTGAAGAAATCCCTAAGGCAAATAGAAAAGCAAAAAAGAGCTGGATGACTAATGAAATTTTGGGCCTGATGGAGGAAAGGAGGAAGGCAAAGAGAAACGAGGAGATATACAGGAAGATAAACAAAGAAATCAGGTATAGGTGCAATGAAGCTAAGAAAGCTTGGCTGAACACAAAATGCAAAGAGATAGAAGAACGACACAAAATGGATCCTCAGGATGTACAGACGAATTGAAGAAATTGTCCACATGAAAAATACATGCACATCAACTGGTTGCTTAATATCGAAAGATGGCACGCTTATCATGGAAAAACTTAAAAGACAAAATATTAGACAGATGGGGAGAGTACATTAAAGACCTTTTTGAGGATGACAGAAAACATTATAAAAAAGAACTTTGAAGGACCACCCATAATGAAAGATGAAGTTAGAGCAGCACTGAAAAAGATGAAACCAGGAAAAGCCCCAGGACCAGACAACATTACTACAGAGATGATTGAAGCCCTGGAGGAATTTGGCATAGAAAAAATAACAGTCCTCCTAAATGAAATTTATGACACTGGAAAAATCCCCAAAGATATGTCAAAATCAATTTTCATTGCACTTCCAAAGAAGACAGGGGCTATAGAATGCGAACTCCATCGCACAATCAGTTTGATGAGTCATGTACCAAAAATCCTGTTAAGAATAATCATGATGAGGACAAGGAATAGAATCAAGAGAGAAATAGCGGAAGAACAGTGTGGATTTGTGGAGGGGAAAGGAACTATTAATCCATATACATCCTAAGAACTATCATAGAGAGGTCAATTGAGATGAATAAGGATTTGTATTTATGCTTTGTTGACTATACCAAGGCTTTCGATCGGGTACGACATGATGAATTGATCAACCAACTGGAGAGACTCAATGTCGATGGAAAAGATCTACAAATAATCAGGAATATGTACTGGGAACAAACAGCTGCAATGAGAATAGAAAACAATATAAGCTCTTTTCAAAACATCAAAAGAAGAGTCAGACAGGGTTGTGTTTTGTATCAGATCTGTTTTCACTATATAGCGAAAACATCATGAGAAACCTAGAAGAAGACCCTGGATTAAAGGTTGGAGGGAAAATGATAAACAACATTCGGTACGCAGATGACACCGTGCTAATTGCAGAAAATGAAAGGGACCTACAAAACCTTGTGAATATACTAGAAACAGAAAGCAAAGGTAAAGGGTTGGAACTAAACAGCAGGAAGACTGAAGTCATGGTGATCTGCCAATTGGCAGAATCGGCCAAGCCAAAACAGCATTCAAGAAGATGACAAGCATTCTTACCAACAAATGCCTGTCAATTAACATCAGAAAGAGATCCTTGAATGTTATATAGAACCAATACTGTTGTACGGATGCGAGGCGTGGACAGTCAGCAAGCAAAGCCAGAGCAGGATCGAGGCAGCCGAGATGTGGTTTCTCAGAAGAATGTTGAGAGTTCCATGGGCAGCAAAGAAAACAAACGAGACAGTCTTGATGGAGGCAGACACAAATAGATCACTCATAAGGAATATTAGGAAAAGACAAGCAACATTTATAGGCCATTTTATGAGGAAGGGGGATTTGGAGCACCCGGTCACAACGGGAAAGCTGGAGGGAAAGAGAGCACCAGGTAGACCCAGGGAGAGAATGCTGGACGGACTTGCAGAGTGGCTGGGGATGAGGAGGGTGGGGGAGATGCTGGGGGCAGCGAGAGATAGAGATGGTTGGAAGTCCATGGTCGCCAACGCCATGCGGCAGGGCACCTGATGATGATGATGATATATATATATATATATATATATATATATATGTATGTATATATATATATATGCGTGTGTGTGTGTGTGTATAGATAATATATAATCACACACACACACATATATAAGGCCTATATATATATATCTATACACATATATATATTATTATATATATATACATATATATATATATAAAATATATATATATATATATATATATATATATATATATATATCCTGCTAGTTATAACACGATTTCAATCAAGTTTTAATAATACAATCAAAAGATAAAACAGATCTAGATAGAGATCTACTCTAGACTTGAAAAATATGCCTAGATCTATGCCTAGATCTAAGCCAAGACCAATCTCTTCCAAGAGAAAATCCAACAGCCTCAATTTGTCGCAGTGAGATCACATCCGTCTCATCACGGACAACAAATGTAGATCTACTGTCGTTCAAATGTAAAGTCTTCATAAAAAGTTCGAGATCTTACCCCACTTGAAACAACTCCATGAATCCTTAAAACCACATCACCATGAAATTCGTCATCTCGCGTGGAAATGACGACCGAACACAGCCGCCATATCTTACGAACGTTTTTATTGTTCTTGACGTCACACATGACTAGGTCCGGTCTTCAGAAACGACGATCTATAGCGGAGAAAATGATTTGATTCCCCGAGCATGGAATAAATTTACAAAAAATAAATTGAAGAAGCTATTTACGAGGTATATGTATGAACAAAATTTGTTTGGGAACGTAATGCCTAACTTTCTCTTTCAATATGTATTCGTCAATTTCTATTAAAGTTCGGCTTCTGTCGGGACTGGAAATGTTCAAAATCACATGTTGTACAGTGGTAATATTCGCCGCAGAGGCCATACCGATGGAGAAAATTAGATACAAATATGGGAATTTTTGTTGTTTTGTTTTTGCTTTTGTTTTTGTTCTTCAGCTCATATAGAAAGCCGATTCTTTAAAATTTTGACTATTTTTGTTTCAGCGCAATGATTGTCTCGAATATCAGTCACTGTGACCTTGAATAAGGCTTGTATTTAATAAAACTTGACATGTACAGTGTATGCATCAGAGGCAATGGTAGACTGTCACAAAAGTGAAAAGAAAAGTTAAACATTATCAGAAAATCTGAGAAACTGAAAATCATGTACGTCTTTCTCGAAAAATTCTGGTCTTCGGTACTTTTTTTTTTTTTTTTTGAGGGGGTGGGGGGGGGGGCAGTGTTTATGTGATCTTGAGTTTGGTACCTACCTGCTAAGCTTGGCCACATCTTTCACTCAAATTTGGTAAAGACATACATACACACACACACACACACGTGCGCGCGCGCGCGCGCGCACGCACGCACACACACACACGCACACGCACGCACGCACACACGCACGCGTGCGCGTGCACACACACATACACACTTACTTTCTCTCTCTCTCTCTCTCTTTCTCTCTCTCTCTCTCTCTCTCTATCCCCTTCTCTCGCACGGGCACACCCACCCATCCACTCACACACACACACACACACACACACACACACACACACACACACACACACACACACACACACACACACACACTCACATACACACACCCAACCATACACCCTGACACGCACACAGACACACACACAAACACACACACACACTCGCACGCGCACACACTCGCACATGCACACTCACCCATCCACCCTCTCACACACACGCGCGCGCGCGCACACACACACACACAAGCAGTCATTTTACTATAAGCTAAGTAAGCGTATCTCACGATCTAGTATTAAACGGGGGGGGGGGGGGGGGGGGATGGGGGGGGAACCTCAGAGAGCAAACTCTCTCACGGAAAAAAATTAACCACAGTTTCCATTGCATATTGCGACATTGGCCTACAAACAATCTCTGTGACACACAAACCTTCTAAGCTTTCATAATTTAGAGATACGCTTACTCAATCATCTATAGTCTAAATTGCATTATTAATTATACTCTGTCCAACTGCCACCATTTGATGATAATTCTGAGAGTCTCAATCAGGATTAATTGCCTGTAAATTGCAATTTCTTTGTCAATTCCCGTATTATCCTCGTGCTTAATTTGCTTTTCTTGGCAACTTTGGCTGCTTGCGGGTCGCCGCTTTGGGTGCACCAGATGCGAAGTTACATGTAAATTGGTATCAGAGTATGAGAGTTTTGTGTAAAGAGATCTATTTGACAGGCGTTTCAGCATTTCTTTTCTCTCTCTCTCTCTGTCTCTCTCTCTCTCTCTGTCTCTGTCTCTCTCTCTCTCTGTTCCCCCTCTCTCCGTCTCTCTGTCTTTCTCTGTTTCTCTGTCTCTGTCTCTACCTCCCCCTCTCATTCTCTCTGTCTCTCTCTCTGTCCTCTCTCTGTCTCTCTCTCTCTCTCTGCTCCTCCCTCTCTCCGTCTCTCTGTCTTTCTCTCTACCTCCCCCTCTCTTTCTCTCTGTCTCTGTCTCTCTCTCTCTCTCTGTCTCTCTCTCTCTTCTCTCTGTCTCTCTCTCTCTCTCTGCTCCCCCCTCTCTCCGTCTCTCTGTCTATCTCTGTTTCTCTGTCTCTCTCTTACCTCCCCCTCTCTTTCTCTCTGTCTCTCTGTCTCTCTCTCTCTCTGCTCCCCTCTCTCTCCGTCTCTCTGTCTTTCTCTGTTTCTCTCTTCTCTCTACCTCCCCCTCTCATTCTCTCTGTCTCTCTCTCTCTCTCTCTCTCTCTCTCTCTCTCCTCCTCCTCCCTCCCTCTCTCCGTCTCTCTGTCTTTGTTGTTTCTCTGTCTCTCTCTCTACCTCCCCCTCTCTTTCTCTCTGTCTCTCTCTCTCTCTGTCTGTCTGTCTCTGTCTCTGTCTCTCTCTTTCTCTCTGCCCCCCTCCTCTCTCCGTCTCTCTGTTCTTTCTTTGTTTCTCTGTCTCTCTCTCTACCCCCTTTCCCCCCTCTCTCTCTGCTCCCCCCTCTCTCCATCTCTCAGTCTTTCTCTGTTTCTATGTCTCTTTCTCTACCTCCCCCTCTCATTCTCTCTGTCTCTGTCTCTCTCTCTCTCTCTCTGTGCTCCCCCCTCTCTCCGTCTCTCTGTCTTTGTTTCTCTGTCTCTCTCTCTACCTCCCCCTCTCTTTCTCTCTGTCTCTCTCTGTCTGCTCCCCCCCTCTCTCCGTCTCTCTGTCTTTCTCTGTTTCTCTGTCTCTCTCTGCCTCCCCTCTCTTTCTCTCCTTCTCTGTCTCTGTCTCTGTCCTCCCTCTCTCCGTCTCTCTGCCTTTCTCTGTTTCTCTGTCTCTCTCTCTACCTCCCCCTCTCTTTCTCTCTGTCTCTCTCTCTCTCTGCTCCCCCTCTCTCCGTCTCTCTGTCTTTCTCTGTTTCTCTGTCTCTCTCTGCCTCCCCTCTCTTTCTCTCTGTCTCTGTCTCTGTCCTCCCTCTCTCCGTCTCTCTGTCTTTCTCTGTTTCTCTGTCTCTCTCTCTACCTCCCCCTCTCTTTCTCTCTGTCTCTCTCTCTGTCTCTCTCTCTCTCTGCTCCCCCTCTCTCCGTCTCTCTGCCTTTCTCTGTTTCTCTGTCTCTCTCTACCTCCCCCTCTCTTTCTCTCTGTCTCTCTCTCTCTCTGCTTCCCCTCTCTCCGTCTCTCTGTCTTTCTCTGTTTCTCTGTCTCTCTCTCTACCTCCCCCCCCTCTCTCTCTCTGCTCCCCCCTCTCTCCGTCTCTCTATCTTTCTCTGTTTCTCTGTCTCTCTCTCTACCTCCCCCTCTCTTTCTTTCTCTCTCTCTGTCTCTGTCTCTCTCTCTCTGCGGGGAGAGCGCGTTAGGGTGGTGTCGTCGTGTAACGTTGGGGGTCTAATTAGGTATTGGTGTCAAATTTGAGCCGTTCAGATTTATTTGCAGACTGTCGTTATTTGTTTATTTATTATTTATTCTTTCATTCATTTATGTATTTATTTCTTCGTCTATTTTCCTTTCTTTCTGTCATTCATTTTTTTAACCTCCCCGTCATTCGTGTATTTATCTATTTTTGTTTGTTTGTTTGTTTGTTTTTTGTTTAAAAGACAGAATACCTTATATAGACCAGAGGGAGGTGTTTCCTTCTCTCTCTCTCTCTCTCTCTCTCTCTCTCTCTCTCTCTTTCTCTTTCACTTTCTCTCTCTCTCTCTGCCTCCCCCCCCCTCTCTCTCTCTGTCTTTCCGTGTCTCTGTCTTTCTCTGTTTCTCTCTCTCTCTCTCTACCTTCCCTTCTCTTTCTCTCTCTATCTCTCTCTACCTCCCCCCTCTCTCCCTGGCTCTATCCCTCTCTCTCTCTCTCCATGTATTTCTTTACCTCCCCTCTCTTTCTCTCTCTCTACCTCTCTCTCTGTGTCTCTACCTTCCCCTCTCTTTCTCTTTCTCTACCCCCTCTCTCTCCCTCTGTCTCTCTGCCGCTGTATCTGTCTCTCTCCTCTCTCTCTCTCTCTCTCTCTCTCTATACCTCCCCTCTCTTTCTCTCTCTCTTTACCTCCCCCCCTCTCACTGTCTCTCTCCCTCTGTCTCTCTCTCTCTGTCTCTCTCTCCCCCTCTCTCTCTATCCACCTCCGCTTCTCTTTCTCTCTCTCTACCTCCCCCCTCTCTCCCCGTCTCTCCCTCTGTCTGTCTCTCTCTGTCTCTCCCTCTGTCTCTACCTCCCCCTCTTTTTCTCTCTCTCTCTATCTCCCCCTCTCTCTCCCTCTGTATCTCTCTCTCTCTCCCTCTCTCTCTGTCTCTACCTCACCCTCTCTCTCTCCCTCTGTCTATCTCCCTCTGTATCTATCTCTCTCTCTCCCCCTCTCTCTCTACCTCCCCCTCTCTTTTTCTCTCTCTCTTCCTCCCCCTCTCTCTTCCTCTGTCTCTCTCCCTCTGTCTCTCTA
>JAPXFY010000025.1:10723304-10725804 GCA_030674185.1 Monoplex corrugatus | reverse complement strand
CAGATTTATTAAGTCCTATATAGAAAGATTTCTCAATTTTGAGAGCAGGTATTAAAAACGCTGAGCCTGCTTGTCTTTCAATTATTGAACCATCAGTGTAAACTTTCAAGTGATCGGAATAAAAGTCTTCTATATAACATTTAACGTGACTTGCCAGTAAGTTGATATTATCTTCTTTTTTTAAGTCAGTGTGGTATATGTCAAATCGTGCTCTTTGGAGTTCCCAACTGGGTACTGGTGAAAACGAAGGTCTTAAAGTTACAGGACCTGTGTCTAAATCAATTCCAGAGCCTTTCATAACTTCAGCTGTAAATGTTGCAAGCGTGACCTGTGAGGATATTGATTTAGCTCTTTTTGGAAAGTCGGTATCTGATCTTACTTTTGTCTCTGTTTTGATGCTATTTTCTATGGTAGTGTTTCTTAACAGAAATTTAGTAGAAGCGACTTTCCTTTGTTCATCAAGTGGCAACAATTTGATTGCATTGTATGTGCGATGGCAACAGGCATGCATTGGAAGACCCAGCGCAAGTTTGAAACCTTTACAATCTATGCTCTGCAGTTTTGTGAGTAAGTGTTTTAGTGCACTGAAGAATATTTCTTGGGCATAGGTTAATTTAGATCTAATAAGCGATTTACTGAGATGAACAAGTGTTGATGCATCTTGTCCCCATATCTGTTTGCGAACTATTTTCAAGAAATTTAAACTTTTTTGAGCTTTTGTTAATAAGTATTCAATATGCTGATTCCAAGATAATTTGGCTGTAAGGGAAACCCCTAAGAATTTAATTGACTCATTATACTGAAGAAGAGTATCTCCCAGTTTGAACATGGGAACATTTGCTGGGTTAGCTCCACTGTTAAACAAAACTATCTTTGTTTTTTCCACGGATAGATGCAGTCCATTTTCTACCATATATCGTGCTATTTTATCGAGTTCTAATTGATAACATTTACGCGTATAATTAAGACAGCGCAAAGGAGTTTTTCTTTTCATATTTACCTGCATCCACATGCATAAATCATCAGCATATTGAGCTAAAGTTACATGTTTAGCAATTTTACTGGGTAAGTCATGCAATAATATCATGAAGAGAAGGGGAGCAATAACGGATCCCTGAGGGATACCCATTTGAAGAAATCGTTTTGAAGAATACACATTTTCGATCCTCGTTTGAATTACACGGTCTTCTAAGAAGCATTGGACATAATCAAAAATGTGACCTGTTAGCCCAATACTTTTCAATTTGAGTAATAATCGGGAGTGCCATACCTGGTCGTATGCTTTAGTTATATAAAAAAATGTAGCTAAAACACATTGGCGTCTGGCAAATTGTTGTTTGATATTAGTGGTTAGCTTTGTTAGGAGTTCCACTGGTGACCTGCCTTTTCTAAATCCTGCCTGATTCACTGGTAATATGTTGTTCTTTTCACAGTAGTACATCAATCTCTTTAGAATTATTTTCTCCATAAGTTTACATACGTGCGATGTTAATGCAATTGGCCTATAGTTTTTCAAGTCAATATTGCATTTACCTGCTTTTAGTACAGGAACCACTATTGATTGTTTCCAATAGTCGGGCAGTTTGCCGCTATTCCAGCATTTTTTAAACATATTATGTAGCAAGATTAAAAAATTTTCTGGTAAATTTTTCAACATCTCATTGGAAATTGCATCAAATCCTACTGATGTCTTTTTATTTGGAATTGATTTAATGGCATCTTTTAATTCTTGGAGCGTGATTGGTGCATTTACATAGTGCGTATTATCTGGGACAGGATCCTTGTATGCGTCGGTCTTTTCTTCCTGTACCCTATAATTTCTACTAGAGGCAGGAAGTCCTTCTACTCGACAGACCTCAGCAAACATGTCTGCAAAAGCTTCTGCTTTCTCCTGTGAGCTAGGTAAAGGGTTGTTTTCTAGCTTTACTGGAATTGATGGCAACTTGATCCCTTTTTTCATTGTTTTCAGTTTTTCCCAAATCTTTTGCATATCTTTATGGTCACTTACTTCATATGTACAAAAAGATGTCCAATATTGTTCTTTAGCTTGTTCTATGACTCTGTTACAGTTTATGTTCGCACTTTTCATTGCCGTAAGATTTTCAGGTGACCTATTAGCTATATATTGTTTGTATTTTTCTTTCTTTTCGTTGACTGCCTTTTCACAATCTTTATTCCACCAGACTTTTCCATGATGTTTTCCTGTTTTTGATGCTTTAAGTTCTGGAATTGAAATTTTTGCAGCCCTTAAGAGTGACTTACAGAAATCTGCGTACATATCGTTTAAGGTCGTTGTTTCAGATAGATCTGTTCTTGTATTTCGTAGGAAAGCTTTAAAACTGGCCCAATCTGCGTATTTATAGTTAAACTTGGGTAAACTATCTTGTGGTATTGCATCAAACTCAGTGATCAGGTTAAGGGTAAGAAGTATGGGGATGTGATCTGATCCCAACAAGTCATCCTCTGTTTGCCATGTGGCATTTGGTGCTAGCGATGGTGA
>JAPXFY010000025.1:10693304-10720804 GCA_030674185.1 Monoplex corrugatus | reverse complement strand
TTTTTTCACATAAATACAAAGTGTAAATAAGAAAATATAGAAGAACATTTTTCACATAATATAAAGTGTACAGAAGAAAATATAGCAGAACATTTTTTCACATAAATACAAAGTGTAAATAAGAAAATATAGAAGAACACATTTCACATAATACAAAGTATACAGAAGAAAATATAAAAGAAAATTTTTTCACATTATGCAAAGCGTACAGAAGAAAATATAAAACAACATTTTTCGCATACTACAAAGTGTACAGGAATAAATGCGTTCCTGTTCACGTTAAAGATCCTGTGACTCAAACCTGCCCGGATGCCAGTGGGAGCAAAAAGGCGGATTTTTTTTTTCGATTTTCCGCGTCAACTTGATGGCGAACCTTTTAATGGCTGAACCCCCTGTGTGTGTGCATAAGTCAATTCAATACCAAGCGGGTGGATAGGATGAGGGAGCCAAAGGGTTAAAGTTCTTCCTTTGCTGACGTGCTTGACAATGACATGGTGCAGGAGTCAAAGGGTTAATGTGCGTATTGGATGTTGTGTCGTGTGTATTACACATGAAGGAGAGTTCAGACATCCGCAGGTTGGACATTATGTTAACCCTGGAGATCGGAAAACTCCATCCTTCACCTGGTAAGCGACACCCAGGTGGGAGTCAAAGGGTTAAGTTTTTGCAGTTGGTGGATAGGATGCAGGAATCAAAGGGTTAAGTTTTGCAGTTGGTGGACAGGGTGAGGGAGTCAAAGGGTCAAGTTTTTGCAGTTGGTGGATAGGGTGAGGGAAACAAAGGGTTAAGTTTTGCAGTTGGTGGATAGGGCGCAGGAGGCAAAGGGTTAAGTTTTTGCAGTTGGTGGATAGGGTGAGGGAGTCAAAGGGTCAAGTTTTTGCAGTTGGTGGATAGGATACAGGAATCTAAGGGTTAAGTTTTTGCAGTTGGTGGATAGGGTGAGGGAGGCAAAGGGTTAAGTTTTTGCAGTTGGTGGATAGGGCGCAGGAGGCAAAGGGTTAAGTTTTTGCAATTGGTGGATAGGATGCAGGAATCAAAGGGTTACGTTTTTGCAGTTGGTGGATAGGGTGAGAGAGTCAAAGGGTCAAGTTTTTGCAGTTGGTGGATAGGGTGCAGGAGGCAAAGGGTTAAGTTTTTGCAGTTGGTGGATAGGGTGAGGGAGTCAAAGGGTTAAGTTTTTGCAGTTGGTGGATAGGGTGAGGGAGGCAAAGGGTTAAGTTTTTGCAGTTGGTGGATAGGGTGAGGGAGGCAAAGGGTTAAGTTTTTGCAGTTGATGGATAGGGTAATGGAGGCAAAGAGTTAAAGATCCTGTGAGTCAAACCTGCCCGGATCCCAGAGGGGGCAAAAAGGCGGACATTTTCCCGATCTTCCAGGTCAATTTGATGGCGGACCTTTCAATGACTGAAGCCCCCTGTGTGTGCATAAGTAAATAAAATACAATACCATCTACGCACGTTAGAGATCCTGCAGTTCAAACCTGCCAGGATGCCAGTGGGGGCAAAAGATGGATGTTTTTCTGACCCCCATGTCAATATGATGACGTACCTTCTGGTGCCATACGCACGTTAAATATCCTGCAGTTCAAACCTGCCAGGATGCCAGTGGGGGCAAAAGGTGGATGTTTTACTGATCTCCCAGGTCACTAATGATGACGTACCTTCCAGTCAAGCCAAAACAGCATTCAAGAAGATGAAAAGCGTTCTTATCAACAAATACCTTTCAATTAACATCAGGAAGAGAGTTCTTGAATGTTATATAGAACCGATACTGTTGTACGGTTGTGAGGCGTGGACAGTCAGCAAGCAAAGCCAGAACAAGATTTAGGCAGCCGAGATGTGGTTTGTAAGAAGAATGTTGAGAGTTCCATGGACAGCAAAGAAAACAAACGAGACAGTCTTGATGGAGGCAGACACAAGAAGATCATTGATAAGGCAGATTAGGAAAAGACAGGCAACATTTATGGGCCCTTTTATGAGGAAAGGGGAATTAGAGCACCTGGTCACAACAGGAAAACTGGAGGGAAAGACAGCACCAGGTAGACCCAGGGAGAAAATTATTGGATGGACTTGCAGAGTGGCTGAAGACAAAGAGGGTAGAAGAGGTGCTTGCAGCAACAAGGGACAGAAACAGATGGAAGTCCATGATCACCAACGCCATGTGGCAAGGCACTTGATGATGATAATGACCATCTAGTGCCATACGCACGTTAAAGATCCTGCAGTTCAAACCTGCCCGGATGTAAGTGGGTACAAAAAGTGGATATGATTTTATGACCTCCTAGGTCACTGTGATGGCGAACCTTCTGGTACCTGACCCCTCCCCCTCCTGTGTGTACATAAACACATATACCATCAAATACGCACGTTAAAGATCCCATGGTTCAAACCTGCCGGAATGCCATTCAGTGGGGAAAAGATGGGAGTTTTTCTGATCTCCTAGGCCAAACTGCAAGTGCCCTGAACCCCCTGGTGTGTGTGTGTGTGTGTGTGTGTGTGTGTGTGTGTGTGTGTGTGTGTGTGTGTGTGTGTGTGTGTGTGTGTGTGTGTGTGTGTGTGAGAGAGAATGGAATAGCACTCTCTCTCGCCCCACTCTAGACTTCATTTCTCTTTCGGGTAGCCTGCCCCGCCCCGCCCCGCCACCAGCTGGCATATATGTGGGAGATATAACTCACATCGTTATCAAAGAAATAAGAGGGAAGCAGGGAGAATTTTTTATAATATAATCAAAGGACATAACTCTTGAGAATTATCTCCCATGTTGTATAGAACTTCTATACTTCTGAGAAGTTCTGTACAACATGGGAGATAATTCTCAAGAGTCACATCGTTATCGTTATTGTTATTTTTGTTGACAGACCAGCAAGACTGCGCAGAGCCATAACAGGACTATATCAGGACTATAACAGGACTATATCAGGACTATAACAGGACTATAACAGACTATATCAGGACTATAACAGGACTATATCAGGACTATAACAGGACTATAACAGGACTATATCAGGACTATAACAGGACTATATCTGTGACCTGGTCGTTGAGAGTGATCTGGATGTTCTGTGTGTGTGTGAATCCTGGTTGCGTGAGTGTGGTGATGAAGTTACAATCAGTGAAATGACACCTCCTGAATATGCCTGTGTCCACAGTCCGCGTACGAGTGGCAGAGGTGGTGGTGTAGCCATCCTGTACCGTAATTACTTAACGATTTGTGAGTGTAAGCGACGTTCTTTTATTACCTTTGATAACATTGAGGTGTGTATTTCGAGGGGCAAGAAGTCAGTACGACTTGTTTGTATTTATCGCCCTCCCTCCTCTAGTAAAAATGGCTGTACTGTATCTGACTTTCTCACGGAGTTTGAGACCTTCTTGACTGTTGCTGGTCTACCTGCAGAGAATGTTGTGATTGTCGGTGACTTGAATTTCCATCTAGATAAGCCTGATAACAGTGACACAAAACGTTTTGTGGATTTGTTTACATCTCTTGGGTTCATCCAACTTGTTAATGTACCCACCCATACTAAGAGCCATACCTTGGATGTTGTCATGGTTAGAAATGATAGCTTTATAACTTCCATTGTTGTCGAAGATGTCCATTTGTCTGATCATTTTCTCCTTAAACTGGAAACAGATTTTTCGAGACCAAGAGTCCCACGCCAAACTATTCACTGTAGAAATGTTAAGGGCATTGATAGAACACTGTTTAGAGATGATTTGTCTCATTCCCTCCTTCTTTCTGACACTCATCATAATGTTGATGAGCTAGTACATAGCTACAGCACAGTTCTGTCTAATCTGTTAGACAAACATGCTCCAGAGAAAGAAAAGACTGTCCCGCATCGTCCCTCATCCCCTTGGTTGAATGATGTGATTCTTTCAGCTAAGCAGGCTAAACGTAGGGCTGAACGAAAGATGCGCAAAACAGGACTAGTGATTCATAGAGATATCTATAAACAGACAAGGACTGCGCTTACTCAAGAAATCAAAAACGCTAAAGCAGCTCATTTTCACAACCAGCTCGGTAACGCATCATCTGACCCAAGGAAAAGTATTAAATTCTGTTTTAAATAATACTGATAAGTCGACCACTTTTCCTGATCTACCTTCTGAAGAAGCTGCAAACGCATTCTCTCAGTTCTTTTTTGACAAGATTCAGAAAATCATGCAGACTTTCCCACAAATTCATCACAATCTAACTGCTGCATCCTCTGCTTGTGGTCCTGATGCAATGTCTGATTTTGAGCCCATCTCACTTGAAACCACCCAGAAACTGTTGTATAAGTCCAAACCAACCACTGCAGCTGTAGATCCAATTCCGACAACACTCCTTCTAGAATTTTCGGACATTCTGCTTCCTGTAATTCAGGAAATCATAAATCTCAGCCTTCAGTCGGGAACCGTACCCAAACCTCTTAAGCAAGCTATTGTCAAACCACTACTCAAAAAGCCTGGTTTAGACCCTGAGATCCTAAATAATTACCGTCCAGTTTCGAATTTGCCATTTCTTTCAAAACTTATAGAGAGAGCCGTTGTGGATCAGTTGACAGCACATCTTGTCTCACACAATCTCGAAGTGAAGTTCCAGTTAGCGTACAAATGTGGACATAGTACTGAAACTGCACTTCTCCGCATATTAAATGACCTCCTTTCTTTTCTTGACCACGGTGACAATGCCATTCTTGTTCTGCTAGACTTGAGCGCTGCTTTTGATACCATGGATCACACCCTTCTCTTGCAGCGTCTTCACACTGAAATCGGCCTGAACAAAACTGTCTTGTTATGGTTCACTTCATATCTTTCTGAGAGATCTCAAAAAGTTCTTGTCCGGTCTTCATATTCGAAAGAAACACCTCTTCTTACAGGCGTTCCGCAAGGATCGGTCCTCGGACCTCTTCTCTTCTCTCTATACACAAGACCCCTGGCTTCTCTGATTGAACAGTTCAATGTTGACTTTCATTTCTTTGCGGATGATTCCCAACTCTATTCCCGCCTTCCCTCCGACAATACTCTCGCTCTTGAATCAAAGAAAAATGTTGAATTGTGCTGTCTGGAAATAAAACATTGGATGTCTGCAAACCGGTTGAAGTTGAATGAAGAGAAAACTGAAGTTCTGCTGGTCGGAACTGCTCCTAAAAGAGAAATTGTCCCTTTTTCTTCACTTTCGGTCTGTAGTGCAGACATCCCTTTCTCGAAGAAAGTAAAAACACTAGGAGTGTTTCTAGATGCTAATCTCTCGATGCGTGATCAGATCAATTCAATCATCAGAACTTGCTACTGCCATATCCGATCTCTTGGTAAAGCCCGCCAGTACTTGACTATTCAAGCTGCTAAGACTGTTGCTGTCACACTAGTACTCTCAAAATTAGACTACTGTAATAGTCTACTTGCTGGTCTCCCTCAGGTGAAAATACAGCGTCTGCAGGCTGTACAAAACGCAGCTGCCAGAGTAATCTCTAGATGCAGGAAGACTGAACACATAACTCCCATCTTACGGAATCTGCACTGGCTCCCAGTTCAACAACGCATCAATCACAAACTACTAACTATCACCTACCGTGCACTCAACTCTAGTAGTCCTTCTTATCTTAAAGATCTTCTTTCTGAATATAAACCTGTTCGCAGTCTGAGATCTGCTTCCAAGTCTCTTCTTCATGTTCCTGGGAAAAGGGATGTTAAAACCAAAAGATATGGTCAGCGAGAATTTAAATACCTTGCCCCTACCAAGTGGAACATGCTTCCCATGAGCATCAGGGAGAAAAAGACTCATTCATCCTTTAAATCTAGTCTCAAGACACACTTTTTCTAATGTTGTATGGGATTGCTTATTTGAATGTGAATACCTTGAATGCCTTTATGAATGTTGGTGCAAAGGCTGTGTGGAATTGTTTTTTGTGCCCCCCCTCCCCCCCACCGTGCGCCGCGAGCATGCTTTTATAGCATGGAGATTTTTGTTGCGCGATATAAATTTTCATTCATTTTCATTCATTCATATATCAGACTATAACAGACTATAACAGGACTATATCAGGACTATATAACAGGACTATAACAGGACTATAACAGGACTATATCAGGACTATAACAGGACTATATAACAGGACTATAACAGGACTATAACAGGACTATAACAGGACTATATCAGGACTATATCAGGACTATATCAGGACTATAACAGGACTATATAACAGGACTATAACAGGACTATAACAGGACTATATCAGACTATAACAGGACTATATCAGGACTATATCAGACTATAACAGGACTATAACAGGACTATATATCAGGACTATATAACAGGACTATAACAGGACTATATCAGGACTATATAACAGGACTATAACAGGACTATAACAGGACTATATCAGGACTATATCAGGACTATATAACAGGACTATAACAGGACTATATAACAGGACTATAACAGGACTATATAACAGGACTATAACAGGACTAAAACAGGACTATATCAAGACTATATCAGGACTATATAACAGGACTATAACAGGACTATATAACAGGACTATAACAGGACTATAACAGGACTATAACAGGACTATATATCAGGACTATATAACAGGACTATAACAGGACTATAACAGGACTATATCAGGACTATATAACAGGACTATATAACAGGACTATAACAGGACTATATCAGGATTATAACAGGACTATATCAGGACTATAACAGGACTATAACAGGACTATATAACAGGACTATAACAGGACTATATAACAGGACTATATAACAGGACTATATAACAGGACTATATAACAGGACTGTAACAGGACTATATAACAGAACTATAACAGGACTATAACAGGACTATATAACAGGACTATAACAGGACCATATAACAGGACTATAACAGGACTATATAACAGGACTAATATAACAGGACTATAACAGGACTATATAACAGGACTATAACAGGACTATATAACAGGACTATAACAGGACTATATAACAGGACTATAATCAGGACCTTATCAGGACTATATACAGGACTATATCAGGAGTATATAACAGGACTATAACAGGACTATAACAGGACTATAATATCAGGACTATAATCAGGACTATATCAGGACTATAACAGGACTATAACAGGACTATAACAGGACTATAACAGGACTATAACAGGACTATATCAGGACTATATCAGGACTATAACAGGACTATATCAGGACTATAACATGGACTATAACAGGACTATAACAGGACTATAACAGGACTATAACAGGACTATAACAGGACATAATATCAGGACTATATCAGGACTATATCAGGACTATATAACAGGACTATAACAGGACTATATAACAGGACTATATAACAGGACTATAACAGGACTATATAACAGGACTATAACAGACTATAACAGGACTATAACAGGACTATAACAGGACTATAACAGGACTATATAACAGGACTATATAACAGGACTATATAACAGGACTATATAACAGGACTATATCAGGACTATAACAGGACTATAACAGGACTATATAACAGGACTATATAACAGGACTATAACAGGACTATAACAGGACTATAACAGGACTATATAACAGGACTATATAACAGGACTATATAACAGGACTATATAACAGGACTATAACAGGACTATATAACAGGACTATAACAGGACTATATAACAGGACTATATAACAGGACTATATAACAGGACTGTAACAGGACTTAAACAGGACTATATAACAGGACTATAACAGGACTATATAACAGGACTATATAACAGGACTATATAACAGGACTATATAACAGGACTATATAACAGGACTATAACAGGACTATATAACAGGACTATAACAGGACTATATAACAGGACTATATAACAGGACTATATAACAGGACTATAACAGGACTATATAACAGGACTAAACGATATATAACAGGACTATATAACAGGACTATAACAGGACTATATAACAGGACATATAACAGGACTATATAACAGGACTATATACAGGACTATATAACAGGCTACTATATAACAGGACGATATAACAGGACTATATAACAGGACTATATAACAGGACTATATAACAGGACTATAACAGGACTATAAACAGGACTATATAACAGGACTATATAACAGGACTATAACAGGACGTATATAACAGGACTATATAACAGGACTATATAACAGGACTATATACAGGACTATATAACAGGACTATATAACAGGACTATAACAGGACTATATAACAGGACTATATACAGGACTAATAACAGGACTATATAACAGGACTATATAACAGGACTATATAACAGGACTATAACAGGACTATAACAGGACTATATAACAGGACTATAACAGGACTATATAACAGGACTATAAACAGGACTATATAACAGGACTATATAACAGGACTATATAACAGGACTATATAACAGGACTATAACAGGACTATATAACAGGACTATAACAGACTATAACAGGACTATAACAGGACTATATAACAGGACTATAAACAGGACTATATAACAGGACTATATATCATACAGGACTATAACAGGACTATATAACAACGGACTATAACAGGACTATATAACAGACTATAACAGACTATAACAGGACTATAACAGGACTATATAACAGAACTATAACAGGACTATAACAGGACTATATAACAGGACTATATAACAGGACTATATAACAGGACTAACAGGACTATATAACAGGACTATAACAGGACTATATAACAGGACTATAACAGGACTATATAACAGGACTATACGATATAAAGACTAAAACAGGACTATATAACAGGACTATAACAGGACTATAACAGGACTATAACAGGACTATATAACAGGACTATAACAGGACTATATAACAGGACTATATAACAGGACTATAACAGGACTATAACAGGACTATATAACAGGACTATATAACAGGACTATAACAGGACTATAACAGGACTATATAACAGGACTATAACAGGACTATAACAGGACTATAGCCATCTCAATACGTAAACAACACTCCATGAAAAAAAAAAAAAACACCTGGAAAATAAAATGAAGTACACATGTTTATGCATTCGCGTACATAATCTAAGGACACATGGAAATTATAAGACAACGCTTATCTTCTTTAACTATATGACAAGATTCATCTTACGACAGTCCCTAATCGTTATCACGCTGGGATGTTAATACCACTGAAGAAAAGAAGAATAATCTAAGGATATGTCCCCTGCGATGACCATTCTAATTTATTACCAGAAAGTTGAAAAAAACCAAAAACCGTCTTGAATAGAAATGTAAACATAACTAAGGATATCCCAAAACAAGTGTGACTGCCCGCGTTCAAGCAAACAGGAACCAGAAAAAAACACGAAAGAAAAATCAGAACGCGTATTTAATACAAACAAGACAAGACAGGCGCAAATTTTCGGCCAACTGGCCTTTGTCAAGCGTAAGATTACAAACAAACAAACAAACAAACAAACACCAGATACAAAAATTATGAGACAAAGACTTGAAACTTCCCTGCTGCTGTGTCCAATGTGAGAAAAGGAATAAAGATAACCTTGTGCGAATGTAAAGGCAACTAAGGACACTAAAACATACATAAAAACTGGCCTGAATCAGCTCAAACTGCTTTTGAACCTACAGTCGTCGGCCTCTTTACATCTCAGGAGATGATAGTCTGCACCAGGAGGCGTTGTGGTCATGACGTGCACTTTCTGCTGTGGCTGTGCAGGCCGATTCTTGAGTGGCAATCTCTGTCACATCTGCCACATACAAATTGAGTCGCTATTGTCTGGTTTCTGGAACGTTGCTTGCGAAGAACCCTTTTCTCGTCTGCGCTTTCTGCTCTCCTCCTCTCCGCATTCACAACGCCTTGCTGAACGGCTGTCCTCCACGCTGCCCTGTCTTCCGCCAGAGTCTCCCAAGAGCCTGGGTCAATCCCTGAGCCTCTAAGGTCCCTTTTGCATGCGTCTACAAAGCGTAGCTGTGGGCGTCCTGGAGTTCGCTTCCGATTTGCCAGTAAAATGCACTTAATGCATGTCTCGAATTGTCAATCCTAAGAGAAAGTATATAATTCTTTATAGAACGTATACAGGTAAATGGACCAGCAAAGCAGAAAATGACAGACGACGAGACGAGAAAGAAAGCAAAGGAACAAGGCAGAAACAAAGAGAGCGACAGAAAAGAGGAAATTTTTAGCACAGAATTTCCAGAAGGTGGGGACACATTATTTTTTTTTAAAACTGAGAGAGGCCCCAGCATCCCCAGGTGGGGGGGGGGGGGGGGCAGAGGAGAATGCAACTCACATAGGGGAGAAAAACTGCACACTATCCCAAGGAAAACGAAAGCTGATACTCAGGCCATGTCATCAAAGAATGGTACCTGATCACCAAACCGTGTGTCAGATTACAAGTCGTACTGATGATATACAGGAAATATACGTCAGTCAACTTCGAAACAGTTACACCACACGTATTACAGCAGCAACTCGAAAAATATATTGAAGATAAACTCGTTAATAGAGCCCCCCCCCCCCCCCCCAATCGATTCAGAAATTGCAACATAATTACAAACAAACAAACAAACAAAACAAAAAACAACAAAAAGTTTTAAGAGCAATTGTAATTTGAAACTTTAACACAAACGCAATACAACTCTCTCTCTCTCTCTCTCCCTCCTTCTCTCTCTCTCTCTCTCTCTCTCTCTCTCTCACACACACACACACACACACACAAACACACATACACACACACATACACAAACACACATACACAGACACACACACACACACACACACACACACACACACACACACACACACACACACACACACACACACACACCAAACATCATAGTGATCATAAACCACGAGCTGTTACGTAAACATATTGTTGTATTTACATTTAAAAACAATGATAATAGTAATAATAATACAACTTGCACAGTTTACAAGCCAAGCACACTGCCAGTGAAATTAAAGCTATTCCATTAAAAGAAATCATTTTTCACAGAACAAATGTTAACCCTTTGACTCGCGCACCCTGTCCACCAAATGCAAAAACTTAACCCTTTGGCTCCCTCACCCAATCCAGGAAGCTGGTGGATAGGGTGAGGGAATTAAAGGGTTACGTTTTTGCTTTCTCATGGTTGACAATTCAGGATGCTGGTGGACAGGGTGCGGGAGTCAAAGGGTTAAAACAACAAACAACGATCACAGCAACGGTGAAAAGGTCCCAGCCCCAGAAACACACACACACACACACGCACACACACAGATGCGCACACATACACACAGACATATACAATCACACACACGTACACAATCACACACATACCCCAATCACCCCACACACAATCACAACACACACACACAACACACACACACACACACAAACACACACACACACACAACACACACACACGCACACAAACACACTCACACACACACACGCACACAATCACACACACACACACACACACACCACACACACAATCACACACACACCACACACACAAACACACACACATCACACATACACACACACACACACACACACAAACACACACACTCACACAATACACAACACACACACACACACAACACACACACACAAACACAATCACACACACACACACACACACACACACACACACACAACACAACACAACACACACACAACAACACACACACACACAACACACACAACACAACACACACACAAACACACACACACACACACACAACACACACACACACACACACACACCACCCTCTCTCCTCTCTCTCTCTCTCTCTCTCTCTCTCCTCTCTCTCTCTCTCTGGGGCACATAATCCGTGCTGTCTCTTTCAGTTTCAGTTTCTCCCCGCGCGCGATAAATTCCATACGCACTAACGTCACAGATCCATGTGTATGGTGATCATGGCACAACACCTTAAGCCTACACATAATCCCAGGAGTTGGCCAGTTCGTTTCTCTCCAAGCTGTCGCTATTCAGAACTGTCTCACTCTTAGCTGCTCTTTGGGACGAGTTGAATCAGCAATAATTATGGTTCATGCTGATCTGGTCAGTCTTTGGTTTCAGAAAATAAACACATATATAACAACGACAATAATGATACTACTACTACTACTACTGCTGCTGCTGCTGCTACTACTACTAACACAATAATAATAGTGATGGTAATAATGATAATAGTAACAATAACAACAACAAACAACAATACTAATACTAATCATCACCATCATCATAATTATCATGAAAATATAATTATCATCGTTATCATTCATATAGTAATGATAGTAGGGAGAAAAAACACATCAACAATCATCACCACCTTCATCATGACGATAGTAATCATGATGAAGATAATGATGATGATAACAACAGCAATAATGATAATGACAATGATAATAACATTGACAAGACCATAAATAAAGATAACGATGACGATAATTTAAAAAAAAAAAAAAAACTGACAAGGATAATTATCACTGTTATCATTATCATAACTCCTTTTTCGTCTTCACTTATCCATGATATTCAAATGTCTGTCGGTATATGGCTTGTGTACATGCCTGTATATGTGCATCCGTGTGTGTGTGTGTGTGTGTGTGTGTGTGTGTGTGTGTGTGTGTGTTCGTGTGTGTGTGTATGTGTTCGTATGTGTGTGTGTGTGTGTGTGTGTGCGCGCGCGCGTGTTATGTGAATGTGTATGTGTATGTGTGTGTGGTGTTTTATCAAAATAAAAAATATTGCACAAATGTTGATGGTTTAATAATATTCGTGTTTTCTGATTTAAGATTTGATCTTCATGGTGAATCGCTTGGCCCAGTGGTTGAAGAATTTACCAACAATGCAAGGGACTTGGGTTCGATTCCCTGATGGACATGGATCATTTCCCCCTTCCTCCAATAGACCTGAATTGTGGCCTGGGTGCTGGTATTTCGGATGAGAGGATAAACCAAAGTCCCTGTTGTGCAGCACACATTTTGCGCACGTTAAAGATTCCATGTTAATCAGTAGAACTTGAAAATCCACCTTCATACTTAAAACGTGAACGCAATGCTACACGGAAGACATAAAAAGATAGGAGAAAAAAAATGGATGACGTCAACCAAAAAATCTGTTGCGATAACCTTCCAATCCAAAACAATCCATTCAATCAAAAAAACAAATCCACTTATATCCTATCAATTCACTCTAATCCAATCAATCCAAACCTGAGCAATTCAATCCAATTCCGTATGATCAATTCAACCCAATCATTTGAATCCAAGTCATTCAGTCCGAAAAAAAATCAATCCAATACCATTCAGTCGAATACAACCCAATTCAATACAATCTCTTCAAATCCATTCATCCATCCATCAATCAACAAACCAACCAATCAATCCATCCATTGCAATCCACTCAACAATCAACCGATTAATCAATCCAATCAATCAATCGATCAATACAATCAACAATTACCCAACCAATCAATCTATCCATTTCAATCCACTCAACAATCAATCTATCCATTTCAATCCACTCAACAATCAATCAACCAATCAATCAATCAAGTCAACAATTACCCAATCAATCAATCAATCAATCAATCCATTCCAATCCACTCGACAATCAATCAATCAATCAATCCATTCAACAATTACCCAATCACTCCATCCATCCATCCCAATCAATTCAACAATCAATCAATCCATTCAACAATTACCCAATCAATCCATCCATCCATCCCAATCAATTCAACAATCAATCAATCAATCCATTCAACAATTACCCAATCCAATCCATCCATCCATCCCAATCAATTCAACAATCAATCAAGTCAACAATTACCCAATCAATCCATCCCAATCCATTCAATAATCAATCAATTAACAAACCAACCAATCAATCAATCAAGTCAACAATTACCCAATCAATCCATCCCAATCCACTCAATAATCAATCAATTAACAAACCAACCAATCAATCCAATCAAATCAACAATTACCCAATCCATCCACCCATTCTAATCCAATTCATTTAATTCTATCCATTCAATTCAATCCTCTATCCCAATCACTCCGATCCAGTCATTCAATCCAATCCATTCAATTTGATTCAATCCAATCAATTCGATCTCGTCAATCTACTCCCATCAACCAGCTAACACCAGCCATTCCTTTTTTACAAATTTCAAATTGACTTGGTTTTCCCTTGTTGTTGGTTGCTTGCTTGTTCGCTTGTTTGTTTGTTTGTTTGCTTTTTCTTAGCGTTACATTTATCTCGAATGTGAGTATGCACGTTCTTTTTACTCACACTGCGCCGGCAGTATGTTGCTGCAGTCAGCATGCTCCATCTTCTGTGGGCGAGACCGGAAAATCGAACTGAACGCCGAGTCCTTCGGAAGGGGACGAAAAACAAGTCGGACCCGTGCGCCTTCTGGACTGCGCACGCTAAAGAACCCACGGGCAGTTGAAAATCATGGAAAGCAGGGCTTTCGTGCAGCTGCCGTGGTATAACACATCGGAGAGATAGGTTCTTCTTCTTCTTCTTGGCGTACGCTGCTACACAATCATCTGAGTCCGGGCGATGAATGCAGCCGTCTTTTCCAGCTCCTGTCTGCAGCCATAGAGTTTGGTTGCCAGCGGAGTGCCACACGTCCTGTCTTGCCACCTGGTGAAGGGGACATCTTTGGAGTATATGCTCCGTGGTTTGGTCTTCTTGACCGCAGGGACAGGTTGGGGAGGGCGCCAGCTTCAGTTTGCGGTACATGTGGCTGTTCAGCCTGTTGTGACCAGTGCACATCTCACCAGGCAACTTGCTGTTCTCTAGACAACAGGTGGTAGTCATCCCTGTGTCGTCTCGGCATGGAAAGCGCCCTGATGATGCTCCTCTTCTCACTGTAGCTGACGCTGTTGTTAGGTTGTTCTTCTCTGGCTCCCTCCTTAGCAAGGGTATCAGCTCGCTCATTCCCGGAGACTCCGCAGTGGGCTGGAATCCACTGCAGAACTGCTCTTCTGGTTGTGGCAACTTGGTGCAGAGTTCTAGACAGGAGGGGGAGCGTGTTGTTCTGGCATGCCTGCAGCACGGAGAGGGCATCAGACAAGAAGACAACTTGTCTACAGTCACAGTCTGTAGCCTGAATCATGGAGAGACAGGTTGATTTCCAAGGTCTCTCCCCTTCAAGGCCAATTAGCCTTCTTGCCTTTCTAAAGTCTTGGTCAAAACACACACACAAATGGGTGGCTCTCAACGTACTTCTCCACGCCGTTGGCCAGCACCCAGCGAGTGGGATGAAAACAAAGCTGAAGGCAGTGTTATAATAAACCACACACATTAACCCATTGTGTTTGGTCACCAGATCTGTTTTCATTAAGCTGAAGGCAGTGTTATAATAAACCACACACATTAACCCATTGTGTTTAGTCACCAGATCTGTTTTCATTAAGCTAAAGGCAGTGTTATAATAATCCACACACATTAACCCATTGTGTTTGGTCACCAGATCTGTTTTCATTAAGCTGAAGGCAGTGTTATAATAAACCACACACATTAACCCATTGTGTTTAGTGACCAGATCTGTTTTCATTAAGCTAAAGGCAGTGTTATAATAAACCACACACATTAACCCATTGTGTTTGGTCACCAGATCTGTTTTCATTAAGCTGAAGGCAGTGTTATAATAAACCACACACATTAACCCATTGTGTTTGGTCACCAGATCTGTTTTCATTAAGCTAAAGGCAGTGTTATAATAAACCACACACATTAACCCATTGTGTTTGGTCACCAGATCTGTTTTCATTAAGCTAAAGGCAGTATAATAAACCACACACCTTAACCCATTGTATTTGTACAGATCTGTTCATTAAGTGAGGCAGTGTTATAATAAACCACACACATTAACCCATTGTGTTTGGTCACCAGATCTGTTTTCATTAAGCTGAAGGCAGTGTTATAATAAACCACACACATTAACCCATTGTGTTTAGTCACCAGATCTGTTTTCATTAAGCTGAAGGCAGTGTTATAATAAACCACACACATTAACCCATTGTGTTTAGTCACCAGATCTGTTTTCACTTTACAGCGAAAACATCATGAGAAACCTAGAAGAATACCCTGGATTAAAGGTTGGAGGAAAAATGACAAACAACATTCGATACGCAGATGACACCGTGCTAATTGCAGAAAGTGAAAGGGACCTACAAAACCTTGTGAATATACTTGAAATAGAAAGCAAAGGTAAGGGGTTGGAGCTAAACAGCAGGAAGACTGAAGTCATTGTGAATCAGTAAAAAACATGAAATCCCCTATGCAAAATAACACAAATGGCACAACCTTGACACAGGTTGATAAGTTTAAATACCTGGGAACGATCATTTCACCAGACGGCAGATGCACATCAGAAATAGCCGGCAGAATCGGCCAAGCCAAAACAACATTCAAGAAGATGAAAAGCATTCTTGCCAACAAATGCCTATCAATTAATTTCAGGAAGAGAGTTCTTGAATGTTTTAAAGAACCGATAATGTTATAACGGTTGTGAGTGGACAGTCAACAAGCAAAGCCAAAACAAGATTGAGGCAGTCGAGATGTGGTTTGTAAGAAGAATGTTGAGAGTTCCATGGACAGCAAAGAAAACAAAGGAGACAGTCTTGATGGGGGCAGACACAAGAAGATCATTCATAAGGAAGATTAGGAAAAGACAGGCAACATTTATAGGCCATTTTATGAGTAAAAGGGAACTGGAGCACCTGGTCACAACAGGAAAGTTCGAAGGAAAGAGAGCACCAGGTAGACCCAGGAAAAAAACATTGGACGGACTTGCAGAGTGGCTGAAGACAGAGAGGGTGGAAGATGTGCTTGTGGCAACAAGGGATAGATACATATGGAGGGCCATGATCACCAACACCATGTGGTAAGGCACTTGATGATGATGATGACACATTAACCCTTTGACTCCTTCGCCCTATCCGCCAGCATCCTGCATCATCAGCCATGATAGCAAAGCAAAAACTTAAATCTTTTCACTCTCCTCACCCTATCTATCAGCTTCCCGCAGGAAGCTGGTGGATAGGATGTGGGATTGAAAGGGTTAATAGTCAACCATTATGTCTTTTTGTTGGATGTCTTTGTTATACTGTCTAATACCTATATCTGTCCGTTTCAGAACAACAAAATCGTTACTTTCAGAAATATTTGTCAATGCTAAATGGTAAATATCTTTTATCATTATTGTCGTTGTAGTTTCAAACGAGACAAGCTGAAATCGTTTTGCCATTTGTTGTTGTGACTGTTGTTGGCCACGTGAAAAGACACCCCCCCTAAAAAAAAAAAAAAAGTATGTATCGTACGTATCATCTATCTGCCATTTGTTGTGACTACTGTTGGCCATGTGAAATGCCTCCCCCCCCCCCCCCCCCGCCAAAAAAAAAATCATGTATCGTACCTATCATTTGTTGTTGCGGCTGTTGTTGGCCATGTGAAATGCCTTCCCCCACCCACCCCCGCCAAAAAAAAAATTCATGTATCGTACCTATCATTTGTTGTTGCGGCTGTTGTTGTTGGCTATGTGAAATGAACCCCCCCCCCCCCCACCAAAAAAAAAAAATTTTTTTTTTTTTTCATGTATCGTACCTATCATTTGTTGTTGCAGCTGTTAATAGCCATGTGAAATGACCCCCCAATTTTTTTTTCATGATCGTACCACATTGTTGTTGCAGCTGTTAATACCATGAAATACCCCCCCCCCCCCATTTTTTTTTTTCATGTATCGTACCTATCATTTGTTGTTGCAGCTGTTAATAGCCATGTGAAATGACCCCCCCCCCGAATTTTTTTTTTTCATGTATCGTACCTATCATTTGTTGTTGCAGCTGTTAATAGCCATGTGAAATGACCCCCTCCCCCCCCAATTTTTTTTTTTCATGTATCGTACCTATCATTTGTTGTTGCAGTGTATAGCATGTGAAATGACCCCCCCCAATTTTTTTTTTTCATGTATCGTACCTATCATTTGTTGTTGCAGCTGTTAATAGCCATGTGAAATGACCCCCCCCCCCAATTTTTTTTCATTTCGTACCTATCATTTGTGTTGCGCTGTAATAGCCATGTGAAATACCCCCCCCCAATTTTTTTTTTCATGTATCGTACCTATCATTTGTTTTGCAGCTGTTAATAGCCATGTGAAATGACCCCCCCCCTCCCCCCCCATTTTTTTTTCATGTATCGTACCTATCATTTGTTTGCAGCTGTTAATAGCATGTGAATGACCCCCCTCCCCCCCCAATTTTTTTTTCATGTATCGTACCTATCATTTGTTGTTGCAGCTGTTAATAGCCATGTGAAATGACCCCCCCCCCCCCCAAAAAAAAAAAAAATTCATGTATCGTACCTATCATCTATCTGCCATTTGTTGTTGTGACTACTGTTGGCCATGTGAAATGACTGCCCCCCCCCCCAAAAAAAAAATATTTTTTTTTCATGTATCGTACCTATCATTTGTTGTTGCGGCTGTTGTTGACCATGCGAAATGACCCAAGAAACCTTTCATGCATTATACCCATCATCTCACTCAAGAATGTAGACTTGACTTCGGAGTTCATGTTGTCTCACTGTAACAAGCTTCTGATCTGAGGTCACTCAAGTGATCTAGAGCACGTTCCACACAGTTCTTCCCACTGTTCAGAAATAACAGAACTGAGCGGTGGCCAAATGAGGCAACTCTGGAAGCTTAGTTCTGGAGCAGCAGAGGAGTTGATGAAAACCACATCCTTCGTTCAAACTGCCAGACTGACCATTTCTTGTGTAACCATGCTGGAACATTAAAGAAAAACCAAAAAACCAACACCGACAAACGAATAAACAGACATACAGATGATGATAGATAGAATAGATAGATAGATATGATAGTAGATAGATAGATAGATAGATAGTAGATAGATAGATAGATAGATAGATAGATAGTAGATAGATAGGTAGATAGATAGAGTAGATAGATAGGTAGATAGATAGAGATAGATAGATAGTAGATAGTAGATAGATAGTAGATAGAATAGATAGATAGGTAGATAGATAGATAGATAGATAGGTAGATAGAATAGATAGAGAGATAGATAGATAGATAGATAGAGAGATAGATAGAGAGATAGATAGATAGATAGATAGATAGAGAGATAGATAGATACAGACAGAGATAGATAGATAGATAGATAGATAGATACACAGAGAGAGATAGATAGATAGTAGATAGATTTGACAGATAGATAAACAGACAGACAGAGAGATAGACAGACAGACAGACAGCTAGATAGATAGGTAGACAGGTAGCTAGATAGATAGACAGACAGATAGATAGGTGGACAGACAGACAGACAGACAGATAGATAGATAGATAGATAGATAATAGAGAAATATATAGGCAAATAGATAGACAAATAGATAGACAAATAGATGAATGAATGACTAAATAAATGATTAAATAAATATTTATGGCGAAAAGTAAAGACACAAGCTTTGTTATAACTGCAAATGTCAGAGCCGTTTCACTTTTTTCGGTGAGCTACAACCACACTTAGTTATCTGGCCACACCTAACACTTGTCGCTTCGTTTCAGTATTGTTGGCTGTACACTGCTCATTTCAGCTCTCCACACACCACGACCCCCCCCCCCCCCCCCGAAAGCTCCTTAAAATCAAAGTTCAAGTGCGTGGCATGAATTCTGCCAGAGCTGGCGATCGGGGCGCATGTGGGCAACCCTCCGGAGGGGATACAGCACTGCCGCAGGATCACTTTTGGTGAAGTGGAACAGGGCTTGTTTTTGATCTGGCATGTTCAGGACACCCATTTTACTTAGCGTCTTGCATCTGGCCGTCATCGGGCAAGGCGAGAATTTTTGATTTCACAGAAACTGTTAAAAACCACTTGAATATTTTGGACACACACACAGACTGACAGACACACACACACAGACAGACACACGTGCATACACATACACATACACACAGACAGACACAGACACACACACAACACACACGCAGACACACACACACACACACATACACAGACACACACGCACAGACACATACATACACAGACAGACACACACACACACAGACACACACACAGTGAGACACAGACACACACAGAGACACACACAGACACACATACAGACACACACACAGATACACAGACACACAATGTACACACACACAGAGACACACACACAACACAACACACACATACAGACACACACACACGCACAACACAACACAACACAACACAACACAACACAACACAACACACACACAACACACACACACACACCACACACACACACACACACACACACACACACGATCCTGAGGTTCGGCTGGTTGTAGAGAGAGCGCACCTGCCTTCAATCTGCATCTTCAATCAAAAAAAAAAAAAAAAGTGTGCATGCAACATCTAGTCCACCCAGCTCTGAAAGGGTTCCTGGCCTCTTCGGATCAGGGAATGTAAATCAGCGAGGAAGAGGAGATGCGCCCACCTTCATAATGCTGGCCCCAAGAAAAAAAAACACACACAAAAAAACACATACACACACACACACAAAAACGAGTTTCATACCACCTCACTGCCCTACCACCTCGAAGGTTATAAGACAAACCTTCACCTTCAGATGGTCCTCAGCAGACTTCTCCCATATACATGTACATTTACCGTTTCCGCGACCACGAATCAAACTCCGCTGTAGGGTTGCACCCGCAGCCGGAGAAGACCTTCTGGTACATCCACGTGTTGGTGACCTTGACCTTGCGGAAGTAGAAATGGTCCTGACAGACGAAAGGGAACTTGTTGTTGTCGACGGTCAGACAGTTGGCGCCCACTGACAGCTTGGAGAAGTCGCACCGCCGATGGACGATTTCTGCTGGGATTCTGTCCGGGACTAGGGTGAGGTACACTTTCTCTGGGCAGTAGTGTTGGAATCTCTTGCCTGAAAAAATAAACACGAAGCATAATCATGACAACATTAAAAAGAAGGAATACGAAGAAGAATACGAAGAAGAATACGAAGAAAAAAGAAAAATACAAAGAAGAAGAAGAATATGAATAAGAATACGAAGAATACGAAGAATACGAAGAAGAATACGACGACGACGACGACGAAGAAGAAGAAGAAGAAGAAGAAGAAGAAGAAGAAGAAGAAGAAGAAGAAGAAGAAGAAGAAGAAGAAGAAGAAAAAGAAAATACAAAGAAGAAGAAGAATATGAATAAGAATACGAAGAATACGAAGAAGAATACGACGACGACGACGACGACGAAGAAGAAGAAGAAGAAGAATGAGAAGAAGACGAACAAGAAGAAGAAGAAGAAGAAGAAGAAGAAGAAGAAGAAGAAGAATGAGAAGAAGACGAACAAGAAGAAGAAGAAGAAGAAGAAGAAGAAGAATGAGAAGAAGACGAAGAAGAAGAAGAAGAAGAAGAAGAACGAACAAGAAGAAGAACAAGAAGAAGAAGAAGAATGAGAAGAAGACGAACAAGAAGAAGAAGACGAACAAGAAGAAGACGAACAAGAAGAAGAAGACGAACAAGAAGAAGACGAACAAGAAGAAGAAGAAGAAGAAGAAGAAGAATGAGAAGAAGACGAACAAGAAGAAGACGAACAAGAAGAAGAAGAAGAAGAAGAAGAAGAAGAAGAAGAAGAAGAAGAAGAAAGAAGAAGAAGAAAGAAGAAGAAGAAGAAAAGAAGAAGAAGAAGAAGAAGAAGAAGAAGAAGAAGAAAAGAAGAAGAAGAAGAAGAAGAAGAAGAAGAAGAAGAAGAAGAAGAAGAAGAAGAAGAAGAAAGAAGAAGAAGAAGAAGAGAAGAAGAAAGAAGAAGAAGAAGAAGAAGAAGAAGAAGAAGAAGAATGAGAAGAAGAGAACAAGAAGAAGAAGAAGAAGAAGAAGAAGAAGAAGAAGAAGAAGAAGAAAAGAAGAAGAAGAAGAAGAAGAAGAAGAAAGAAAAGAATAGAAGAAAGAAGAAGAAAGAAGAAGAGAGAAGAAGAAGAAGAAGAAGAATGAGAAGAAGACGAACAAGAAGAAGAAGAAGAAGAGAAGAAGAGAAGAAGAAGAAGAAGAAGAAGAAGAAGAGAAGAAGAGAAAAGAAGAAGAAGAAGAAGAAGAAGAAGAAGAAGAAGAAGAAGAAGACGAAGAAGAAGAGAAGAAGAAAGAAGAGAGAAGAAGAGAAAAGAAGAAGAAGAAGAAGAAGAAGAAGAAGAGAAGAAGACGAACGAAGAAAAGAAGAAGAAAAGAAGGAAGAGAAGAAGAAGAAGAAGAAGAACAAGAAAGAAGACGAAAAGAAGAAGAAGAAGAGAAGAAGAAGAAGAAGAAGAAGAAGAAGAAGAAAAGAAGAAGAAGAAGAAGAAGAAGAAGAAGAAGAAAGAAGAAGAAGAAGAAGAAAAGAAGAAGAAGAAGAAGAAGAAGAAGAAGAAGAAAGAAGAAGAAGAAGAAGAAGAAGAAGAAGAAGAAGAAGAAGAAGAAGAAGAAGAAGAAGAAGAAGAAGAAGAAGAAGAAGAAGAAGAAGAAGAAGAAGAAGAAGAAGAAGAAGAAGAAGAAGAGAAGAAGAGAAAAGAAGAAGAAGAAGAAGAAGAGAAGAAGAAGAAGAAGAAGAAGAAGAAGAAGAAGAAAGAGAAGAAGAAGAAGAAGAAGAAGAAAAGAAGAAAAGAAGAAGAAGAAGAGAAGAAGAGAAAAGAAGAAGAAGAAGAAGAAGAAGAAGAAGAGAGAGAAGAAGAAGAAGAAAGAAGAAGAAAGAAGAAGAAGAAGAAAGAGAAGAAGAGAAGAGAAGAAAAGAAGAAGAAGAAGAAGAAGAAGAAGAAGAAGAACGAAGAAGAGAACGAAGAAGAAAGAAGAAGAAGAAGAGAAAAGAAGAAGAAGAAGAAGAAGAAGAAAGAAAACAGAGAAGAAGAAGAAGAAAAAAAAAACAACAAGCAGCAGCAATACTACTACTACTACTACTACTGACTGCTACTACTACTACTAATACTACTACTACTACTACTTATAAAAATAAGAACAACAGCAATAATAATAATTTTAAAAAATAATAACACAATGATAATAACAATAACAGCAACAATAATAATAACAATGATTATCATTATCATTATTATCATTATCTTCACCACGATCATCATCATCATCAATATTACTACTATCCTTACCATCATCATTAATGTTAGATGCCTAGCCGAATGCACAGAGCCATAGTAAGTCAAAACCCATCTGAAAACACACACATCTCGTTGACCCCCCCCCCCCCCCCCCGAAAAACACATGGAAAACAAAACAAAGTACACGTATCAATGCATTCGCGCACAATATTCTACTGATCTGCCCCTGGTGATCACTATTCCTCCAAACCAGGGAGTGTAAAAAAAAACAAGCCCAATACAAATATATAAACACAATTAAATACACGAAAACATATAAAAACTGCCCTAAATTACCTAAAATTGTTTCTGTATATCACACTTCCTCAGAGCCAAAAATTGCATTTAAAATATGCACCTAATTATCACTCCCCCCCCCAAAAAAAAAAATCCACACACACACCACACACAACACACACAAAACCGCATGTAAGACTTTATAGAACAATGGACCAACAAGGCAGAAAGTGATAGGAAGAACTGACAGAAAGCAAAAGAACAAGGCAGAAACAAAGAGAGTGACAGAAAAGAGGAAATTTCCAGCACAGACTTTCCAGAAGGTGGGCATACCATTTATACTGAAAGAGCCCCAGCATCCCCATGAAGACTGGCCTAAGTTACCCCAAAACTGGTTTTGCATACCATATTTCCTCAGAGCAACAAAAAAAAAAAAAAAAAAAAAAAATGCAGTTCATACATGTACCCAATTATCAATCTTAACAGAAAATATGTAAGGCTTTACAAAACACATACAGGTGAATGGACCACAAGACAAAATCTGATAGGAAGAGAAGCCAGAAACAAAAGAGCAAGGCAGAAACAAAGGCAGTGACCGAAAAGAGGAAATTTCTAGCAGCACAGAAGGTGGGGGGTGGGGTGGGGTACTATTTATACTGCAAGAGTCCCCTGGCATCCCCAGCGAGATGTTATCTTCATGCTCTCCTGAGAAGAAAGACAACGATATGATACTGTCATCCAAAGATTCGGGGGGGGGGGGGGGGGGGGCACTATTTATGCTGAAAGAGCCTCTGGCATCCCCAACCGAGATGATGTGTTCATGCTCTCCTGAGAAGAAAGACAATATGATACTCACTGTCATCCAAGGTTCCAGGGGGTACTATTTATACTGAAAGAGTCCCCGGTATCCCTAGCGAGAAGAAAGACAATGACATGATACTCACTGTCATCCAAGGTTCCAGGGGGTACTATTCATACTGAAAGAGTCCCCGGTATCCTAGCGAGAAGAAAGACAATGACATGATACTCACTGTCATCCAAGGTTCCAGGGGGTACTATTCATACTGAAAGAGTCCCCGTATCCCTAGCGAGAAGAAAGACAATGACATGATACTCACTGTCATCCAAGGTTCCAGGGGGGTACTATTTATACTGAAAGAGTCCCCTGTATCCCTAGCGAGAAGAAAGACAATGACATGATACTCACTGTCATCCAAGGTTCCAGGGGGTACTATTCATACTGAAAGAGTCCCGGTATCCCCAAGGGAGAGGTGTGTTCATGCTCTCCTGAGAAGAAAGACAATATGATACTCACTATCATCCAAGGTTTCCAGGGGTACTGTTTATACTGAAAGAGTCCCTGGATCCCTAGTGAGAAGAAAGACAATGATGTGATACTCACTGTCATCCAAGGTTTCCAGGAGCTACTATTCATACTCAAAGAGTTCCCGGCATCCCCAAGGGAGAGGATGTGTTCATGCTTCCTGAGAAGAAAGACAATGATATGATACTCACTGTCATCCAAAGTTTCCAGGGGCTACTATTTATACTGAGAGTCCCCGGTATCCCCAGTGAGATGAAAGACAATGATCCAGGGGCTACTATTTATACTGAGAGTCCCGGCATCCCCAGTGAGATGAAAGACAATGATCCAGGGGGTACTATTTATACTGAAAGGGTCCCCGGTATCCCCAGTGAGATGAAAGACAATGATCCAGGAGCTACTATTTATACTGAGAGTCCCCGGCATCCCCAGTGAGATGAAAGACAATGATCCAGGGGCTACTATTTATACTGAAAGTCCCCGGTATCCCCAGTGAGATGAAAGACAATGATCCAGGGGCTACTATTTATACTGAGAGTCCCCGGTATCCCCAGTGAGATGAAAGACAATGATCCAGGGGCTACTATTTATACTGAAAGTCCCCGGTATCCCCAGTGAGATGAAAGACAATGATCCAGTAGCTACTATTTATACTGAGAGTCCCCGGTATCCCCAGTGAGATGAAAGACAATGATCCAGGGGCTACTATTTATACTGAAAGGGTCCCCGGTATCCCCAGTGAGATGAAAGACAATGATCCAGGGGCTACTATTTATACTGAAAGGGTCCCCGGTATCCCCAGTGAGATGAAAGACAATGATCCAGGGGCTACTATTTATACTGAGAGTCCCGGCATCCCAGTGAGATGAAAGACAATGATCCAGGAGTACTATTTTACTGAGAGTCCCCGGCATCCCCAGTGAGATGAAAGACAATGATCCAGGAGCTACTATTTATACTGAGAGTCCCCGGTATCCCCAGTGAGATGAAAGACAATGATCCAGGGGCTACTATTTATACTGAGAGTCCCCGGTATCCCCAGTGAGATGAAAGACAATGATTCAGGAGCTACTATTTATACTGAAAGGGTCCCCGGTATCCCCAGTGAGATGAAAGACAATGATCCAGGGGTACTATTTATACTGAAAGGGTCCCCGGTATCCCCAGTGAGATGAAAGACAATGATCCAGGGCTACTATTTATACTGAAAGGTCCCCGGTATCCCCAGTGAGATGAAAGACAATGATCCAGGGGCTACTATTTATACTGAGAGTCCCCGGTATCCCCAGTGAGATGAAAGACAATGATCCAGGGGGTACTATTTATACTGAGAGTCCCCGGTATCCCCAGTGAGATGAAAGACAATGATCCAGGGTCTACTATTTATACTGAGAGTACCCGGCATCCCCAAGGGAGAGGATGTGTTCATGCTCTCCTGAGAAGAAAGACAATGATATGATACTCACTGTCATCCAAGGTTTCCAGGGTCCAGGAGGAGAGCGGCTGTTCTTCATAGAGCAGACCCATCTCCTGGACGTAGTTCAGGATCTCGGGCAGCGTGAGGTAGCCAGGGTCCATCAGCTGGTCCTGCCTGTACTTTTGTGGCCGCTGACGGCTTGGGAATGCTTTCCCCTGTTTCTGCTGCTGCTGCTGCTGCTGCTGCTGTTGCTCTTGTTCTTGTCGTTGCTCTTGTTCGTGGTGATGGTAGTAGTGGTGGTGGATGTTGTAGTACTGTTGGTGCTGCTGTTGTTGAAGGTGTGATTGATGACGATGGTGATGGTACTTCTGGGGTCGGTAGTTCGGCATTTGTACTCCCGCATATGCTGCCAGGACTGAGCAGATCATCTGTAAGACGGATTGGTAAATGCAAGATTATTCGTTTATTCATTTAGTTAGTTAGTTATTACTTTTATTTCATTTTGTTTTATTTAATGTATTTATTTATCCAGTTATTGAAACTTACAATTCTGGGCGGAAAATTTTCATAATAGAATTTTTGTGGACTGATGCAGGTTCGGTCACAACAGGAAAGCTGGATGGAAAGAGAACACCAGGTAGACCCAGGGAGAAAAATTTGGACGGGCTAGCAGGGTGGCTGAGGACAGAGAGGGTGGAAGATGTGCTTGCGGCGACAAGGGATAGATGCATATGGAGGGCCATGATGGCCAAAGCCATGCGGCAGGGCACTTGATGTGGATGATGATGATGATGATAATGATGATGATGATGATGCAGGTTCGAACCCACAACCCCCCATCATTAGACCCGTTGCTCCAACCACTTGAGCAGTTTACTAATTATATATGTTGACCTACTCCCTCAGTAGTAGGTCCATATATCGACCTGCAATAGTCTAGCCCCGGTGTGGGTAATACCGTGACATTAAACCCACCCACCACGGTTTCAAATGCATTTCTTTTTACATCAGTCCACCTGGTCAGCCATCAGTGACCATGTTATCCAATACCACCTGTTCATGATCAACATGAGCACACGGAGCTCGTCAACCTGGAAGGGTGACCCATCCAGGTGAAGGCAAACTCTTGATGTCAAAACCTCACCCGCCTTGCGGCCCATACCCCCCACCCATGAGAAAGGCTTCGGGAGTCAACCCCGAGGAAAAACATCCGGAGTCAGAGCCCCGAAGGTAGATTGACGCTGATTTGGGGCCCTGCTGGCAACTCCTGTCACGCTGCTGGCGCTAAACTTGTCTTGACCTCCCTGCGGTTCCTTTGGATCCGTCAGCCGCGTGGAAGAGGTGCGGGGAGGGGG
>JAPXFY010000025.1:10688304-10690804 GCA_030674185.1 Monoplex corrugatus | reverse complement strand
TGGCCTAGTGTACCTGCTATTGACGCTAAGCCGTTTACATTTCCTTAGAACTAAAAATACAGTTAGTCATTATCATCATCATCAGGTGCCTTGCCGCATGGCGTTGGCGATCATGGACTTCCATCTGTCTCTATCTCTCGTTACCCCTAGCATCTCCCCCACCCTCCTCGTCCCCAGCCACTCTGCAAGTCCGTCCAGCATTTTCTCCCTGGGTCTACCCGGTGCTCTCCTTCCCTCCAGCTTTCCCGTTGTGACCAGGTGCTCCAAATCCCTCTTCCTCAGTTAGTATAATTATGTACACAATTATCAATCCTAACACACAGAAAACGTGTTGAGCTCTATGGAAAACAAACAGGGGAATGGCCCAGCAAGGCAGAAAACGAGAGACGACGAGATGACACAAAACAAAGGAGCAAGGCAGAAACAAAGAGAATGACAGGAAAGAGGAACATTTCTAGCACAAAATTTTCAAGTGGGAATACTCTTTATACTGCAAGAACTCCCGGTGAGCTGCCACGATGGGGAATCATGAAAGAAAAATAGAAGACAGATGCACCATTCTGGAAGGCAACACTCGAAATATTGAACAGGTTGAATAAATGCCTTGGCGTCGTTTTTGATCACACTCTTTAAGTCGAGATTATATTATACAGATCAAGACAAAGCCATTCATATGTCACACCAAAGGAAATAAGAGGGAAGCAGGGAGAATTTTTTTAGATATTAACTAAGCACCATAACTCTTGAGAGTCACGGATTATCTCCCATGTAGAATTTCTCAAATCCAAGACAGTTTGCGCTACCTATTCAGCTAGCATAGACGCAGCCACAAGGAATGTTCTGGGCTTGCAATTCTGTGCCTTGTGGCTGCGTCTATACTACCTGAATGGGTAGCGCAAACTGTCTTGGATTTGAGAAATTCTACATGGGAGATAACTCCGTGACCCTCAAGAGTTATGTTGCTTAGTTAACATTCATATGTCAGGTTTTTAATTACATTTTATCTTTTCTTTGTAGTTCTTTCATGCTTTCAATTCTTTTCTTTCTGCTTCTAAGGTGATGAAAAATCAAAATTAGTTAAAATGAAATAAAAGATAGTCAAGTTGCTCAAGAAATCACATTTTTCTTTTGTTTTTCAATCACATTTTTCTTTTGTTTTTCAATCACATTTTTCTTTTGTTTTTCAACCACATTTTTCTTTTGTTTTTCAACCACATTTTTCTTTTGTTTTTCAACCACATTTTTCTTTTGTTTTTCAATCACATTTTTTCTTTTACCCGTTTCTTTTTGTTTTACATGAACCGACTTCAACAAACACTTGGTAAAAGAAATTATATCACTTCATGCTTACAGGAAAAATGTATGTTTGACATTGAACAATATAAAACATACAAAACATGTAAAACAATATTTAAAACTTTAAGGTTCCAAAAATAGACATAACATATTTAACGACACAATGTTCCAAAACTTGGCATACATATTTAACTACATGTCACGAACATTTATTTGCTCTCTACTGGCATATAAATGTTCCAATGAGCATTAGAAATGGATGGGTGAAAGCTTATTTTGGCATTATGTTATTCAATTTTGAATCTCACAGAAAGTAGTTTTTGGAAAGTAAGTATATTCGGAACACTTCATTCATATATCATTTGACTAGAAGCAATGCAATGATCGAATACAACTTCAGTCTTAGTTTCAGTTTTCTCGGATACGTATATGCACGTCTGTTTATATTTCTACACTGTGTATGCGGCAAGTCGCTGCGCAGTCTGTACTGTCTTTAGTGGGTGTGCATTCTGGGTGTTTTCATGCTTCCGTAAGCTGAGGGACACTGACAGGACTTAAGAAGATCTTTAACATTTAACAGGGGATCTTTAACGTGCCCATTTCATGTTCTGTCCAGACACTGACATGACTCAACAGGATCTTTAACGTGCCTAACTGATGTTCTGTCCAGACACTGACATGACATAACAGGATCTTTAACGTGCCTAATTGATATTCTGTCCAGACACTGACATGACTTAACAGGATCTTTAACGTGCCTATTTGATGTTCTGTCCACACACTGACATGACTTAACAGGATCTTTAACGTGCCTATTTGATGTTCTGTCCACACACTGACATGACTTAACAGGATCTTTCCTGAGAGCTCCATGGACAGCAAAGAAAACAAACGAGACAGTCTCGATGGAGGTAGACACAAGAAGATCAGTCATAAGGAAGATCATGAAAAGACAGGCAACATTTATAGGCCATTTTATAAGGAAAGGGGAACTGGAGCACCTGGTCACAACAGGAAAGCTGGAAGGAAAGAGAGCACCAGGTAGACCCAGGGAAAAAAATATTGGACGGACTTGCAGAGTGGCTGAAGACAGAGAGGGTGGGAGATGTGCTTGAGGCAACAAGGGACAGATACATATGGAAGGGCCATGATCGACAACACCATGTGGCAAGGCACTTGATGATGGTGATGGTGATGATGATGA
>JAPXFY010000025.1:10680804-10683304 GCA_030674185.1 Monoplex corrugatus | reverse complement strand
CAAGTGACCACCGTTTCATCCCATCGTCTGAGTGAGTGTTTGATGTGACGTGCCCATCGTAAAATTTACCACGATAGTGATCGCCAGTGTTTTTCAAGCAGTGTGACCGCGAAAACAAATTCGACAGTGGTGATAAAGGCAGGCAAAAATATGGCGGAAACAGCGCCGGCCACACCAGTGGAACTGGTGTTTGTGACTGCTCATGCCTTGCCTGAATACGAAACGCTGCCTTCGACCTACGAAATTTGTGTGGCCGTAGAGACAGCGTCAGGGAGAAACAGCATCAGGGGAGCACAGTGTATTAGAGGACTGTGGAGAATTTAAACGGGATTTTGTTCCTGTTGTGCTCTGCCTCCTGTCTTTGATAGAGGGTCTGCATGCGTATGTGCCCAGATGCCACAGTGGGTACAGATTCACTGCACTGTTAGCGGCACAGTTGCGTGCTAGCTCTCTGTGCAGGCAAAATATCAGTGCAAAGTCTGCATACTTCGGTTTTTCCTGCTTATGATTATTCATCATCATCATCATCAGGTGCACTGCCGCATGGCGCCGGCGACCATGGACTTCCATCCATCTCTATCTCTCGTTGCCCCTAGCATATCCCCCACCTTCCTCATCCCCAGCCACTCTGCAAGTCCGTCCAGCATTCTCTCCCTGGGTCTACCTGGTGCTCTCTTTCCCTCCAGCTTTCCTGTTGTGACTAGGTACTCCAAATCCCCTTCCTCATAAAATGGTCTATAAATTTATCATTTATTTGTTTATTATGATTATTAGGAACCAGAAAAAAACACGAAAGAAGAATAAGAACGCGTATTCAATACAGCGCCTGTCTTGTCTTCTCTTGTTGTAAATAATATAATAATAATAATAATAATAATAATAATAATTAATTACAATATTTATATAGCGCAAAATCTTGATAAAATCAAATCTAAGCGCTGAAACAGACACACACGCACGCACGCACGCACGCACACACACACCACACACACACACACACACACACACACACACACACACACACACACACACGCACAGGCTATAAATGGGGAGAAAGAATAAAAGCAATGGAAAATTATAGAGAGCATATTATATACAATTATATATTACAATGTGATTCCCCTCCGAGTGGAGACAGGCTGCAGAGGGGGTTGAGTGAGGTCAGGATTTTATGCAGAGGAGAAAAGGTGAGTTTTGAGAGCGGACTTGAAGGAGACAAAAGTAGGTTGCTGACGGACAGAGAGAGGAAGTTTGTTCCAGGAGAGTGGACCAGAAACAGAGAAGGCTCGTGGACCATAGGTATTGAGCTTAGTGCGTGGAAAGCGAAAAGTCAGAGGATCGGAGGCAGAGCGGAGGGTACGTGAGGGAACATAGATCTCAAGTAGGCTTGACATGTAATCGGGGGCTGCGTTATTGAGGCTTTTGTAGCACATGGTGTCTAGTTTGTACTGTATGCGCTTTGTAATACAGGGAGCCAGTGAAGTTGTGCCAGGAAAGGAGATATGAGGTCAGCTTTTTTCTTTTTGAGTACAAGGCATGCAGCATTGTTTTGAATGCGCTGTAGGATGTGAATGGTGGAGGCAGGAAGACCAGACAGGAGTGAATTGCAATAGTCAATGCGAGACATTATGAAGGAGAGAACGAGTTTTGCAGTTGTTTCGACAGAGAGATACTTCCTGATCAGGCTTATACGATGGAGGTGATAGTAGCAAGATCTGGCAGTTTGAGAAACAAAGTTGTTCATGGAGATGGTAGAGTCAATGCAGACACCAAGGTTTTTAGCTGAATCAGAAATTGGGACCGATGTGTTACATAATGGGAGAGAAAGAGGAGGCAGCTGAGAAAGTTTCTGACGGGTGCCAATGAGGATAGCTTCTGTCTTGTCATCATTAAGCTGAAGTTTGTTGTATGTCATCCAGTTCTTAATGTTCGAGTAACACTCAGTGGTGTGAGTTGTATTAATAAGACGAGTTCATATTCTTCTTTCGTGTTTTTTTTTCTTTCTGGTTCCTGTTTGCTTGAACGCGGGCAGTCACACTTGTTCTGGGGTGTCATTATTTGGTTTAGATAAAAGTTGATTAGATCAGACTGAATCATTCTTGTCGTTGCTGTTGTTGTTGTTGTTTTCATGGCGGAATTTTCCCGTGTGAAATACGGGTTAATCTCCATGGGGAGACCATGTCGCCATAGCACCACGTCTGTTTTCCATTTCCTGTTTATATGTAGTTTTGTTCACCGACGAAAGCGGATTTCCTGGCGAATTTCGCCTGAGACAACTAAGTCTTGTTTCCGTGGGATCATTTTTTAAACGCTCTAAGCGCGTGCTGCACTTAGGATCTCGGTTTTTGGTATCATCAGAAAGACTGGTACCCAAATTATCACTCACGTGGGGAATAGAAATCACCAGTCTGACTGGGAATCAAACCCAAACCTCTCACTTCCAAGGCTGGTGCTCTAATCCACTGGGTCATAGACTCCATTCATTTTTGGTCAATTATTT
>JAPXFY010000025.1:10668304-10675804 GCA_030674185.1 Monoplex corrugatus | reverse complement strand
TCCGAGATAGTACGAGGAACTTTGCCAGTTTGAGTTAGGATCCGACAGGACTGACAAAGATGGTACAAGGAACTTTGCCAGTTTGAGTTAGATCCGACAGGACTGACAAAGATGGTACAAGGAACTTTGCCAGTTTGAGTTAGGATCCGACAGGACTGACAAAGATGGTACAAGGAACTTTGCCAGTTTGAGTTAGGATCCGACAGGACTGACAAAGATGGTACAAGGAACTTTGCCAGTTTGAGTTAGGATCCGACAGGACTGACAAAGATGGTACAAGGAACTTTGCCAGTTTGAGTTAGGATCCGACAGGACTGACAAAGACTTTTTTTAAAAATCCAAATCAGGTAGGAGAGAGTGTTGCTGGTTGACTAAAGCACCCTCACGAAGACAGCTGCAAGGTAGACACAGGCGTACAGTCTCGTTGTCCCGCTTGCACGTAGCGTTTGGCAGACACTCTTGTTTCTCACACTTACGTTGCAAACAAGAGTTGCAGCCATGTCAGAAGACTCGAGGACTGATTAACTTGTCATGAAAACTCAAAAACACGGTGGTAGGACACAGGCTGGTAATGTGTGTAGTATATGTACATGCATACGTGTATCTATATGTATGTTTATATGTATGTGTATATATATGTGTATGTATGTGTATATGTATGTACATAGAAATAAAAGATCAGCAGTTACTGATTTCACACTATCGTCATTATGATCATTATCACACCGTCGAGTACAAGCAGAACTAAGAGCCTTACGGTTTTCCCTGATACAGACAATTATAGAGACGTAGTCCGCCACAGGAATGTGTAACTCATCTTAAAACATATTCAGCGACATAAAGTGAAAACCGTCTTCAATGAGCGAATCGAGTGGGCAGACACAGATTTATGGCAATTCTCTTCTGAACCTCGCAGCTTCTGTGAGGGTTCAAGTTGTAGTTGAACAACGGGCGATAGCAAATGAAGTCGTGGGCAACATTAGATAACTATCAGGTCACCGAAAGGTCATGTGTGCAGGTGTGGGTTGGGGTGGTGGGTTGAGGCCCCTTGCCAATGCATAATGGGCAGTCGGTAAAGTTCCGGCGGTACAAGGTTTCAACCCTTGTAGTCACAAAAAGCTCTTTCTTTTTCCATTCGCTTGCCCTCCTCAACTAAAATAATTCAGGAAAGTCCTTTCTTTTTTTTGACCGCGCCGTTTTTCTGCTACGTTTGATCACCTTGTTTCTTTCTTATTTTTAAATTAAAGCACGTTTGGCAAATACCGATTGGCCGAAACTTTGCACCTGATACGTAATCTTTTTCTCTGTCCACTTCTTTTTTCTGGTTCTCGTTTCCTAGAGCGCTATCCGTCCTGTTGGTCTTGATGAATGGGTCGAGTTTTCTTCACGGTAGGCTAAGGAAGATCTTTGCTTTTCTTCAAGCTCCTGAATAACAGCGTGACGCTACTGATCTTAGCCATTTCTCTTGGCTCGTGCAATTGTCAGGAACGGAACAATATACGCTTTCACACGGTAGTCAGTACAACATTAGTTACGGCGAAGGAAAGTGTTCAGTTGCTTTTCACAAAGCTGACGATGAATATAGCATGACGCCACACCACTGATCTCGTCAATGTCTGTCAGCTTGCACAAATGTCAATAGCAGAACAAGTGAATGGTTTCTCAACAGTCAGTTTATGTAACATTAAGTAATCCCACAATAAATGGATGGTGAATCCAATTGGTTTCACACTTTTGGTGGTAAAAGTTTTCACCAAGGTTAGCAAGGAAAGCTCTTCGCTTTCCACTTTGTTTATAAATACAGATGTATAAATATATATACACATATACTTGTCTTGTCTTGTCTGGTGGTATCAAATACGCGTTCTGATTCTGTTTTCGTGTTGTTTTTTTCTGGTTCCTGTTTGCTTGAAAGCGGGCGGTCGCACTTGTTTTGGATTTATAAATATTCAGAGTTACCAATCTCACAGAAATTCTATTCAGCTTTTGGTTTCACAGTTCTGGGAGGAGTTTTTTTTTTTTTTTTTTTTTTTTTTTAAACCAAGGTTAGCAAAGAAAATTCTTCACTTTTCACTTTACTTGTAAATAAAGAGTTACCAGTCTCACAGAATCTCTATTTAGCTTGTTAGTTGCCAACGTGAGTAACGTCGACCATCTGTCAGACTAACTACTTCATACGTTTACGGATACGCATATCGGTAATTTTCGTGACAATTTCGTTCAGTATTAGACTGCAAACATCACAGAAAACGTCACTTAGCTTTTCAATGCAAATGCCGCTGGAACCCCTAGCACTATGCTGGTGGGAGCTGAGTCTCCTGGCACGACCACCCAAATCGGACAGGTCGAAAGGTGAAGGCCTGACAAAACGTGACCCACTGGTTGGGGGGTGGGGGGGTGGGGAGGGGGCTGAGCACAACCCAACCCTAGAATAAAGTGTTTTTACAGAAACGATCACGACAGTAATCAACACTGTGGTACTGTGTCTAATGGGGCTTCCAGAACCATTGAAAGACACGGAAATGAGTGAAAGTGGCCAAAGTCCAATGGAAGCTGCTCACAGGAAACTGAAGACGCTTTGGTTACCGTGCAGTAACGCCTCTTTGGTTTTAACTGTAAACGTAATTTCTCGGTAATTTCGCAAAGTTTTGACTGTAAGATACGGTCGTAGCAATTTCACTTAAGTTCACAGCGTTTTGTTGTTGTTGTTGTTTGTTGTTGTTGTTGTTTGTTTGTTTGTTGGTTGGTTGGTTGGTTGCTTTTTTTTTTTTTAGTTCGTGGCGATTTCGGTCAGCTTTTGAATGTAATTTCAGTAAGTACACGGCAGTTTCATTTAGCTTTTGAATATAACGTCAGTAAATTTCACAGCAGTTTCATTTAGCTTTTGAATACAACGTCAGTAAGTTCACAGCAATTTTACTTAGCGTTTGAACATAACGTCAGTAAGCTCACAGTGATTTCACATAACTTTTGAATATAACGTCATTAAGTTCATAGCAATATCATAAAGCTTTTGACTTTACGTCATTAAAAGTTCATAGCAGTCTCATATAACTTTTGAATATAACGTCAGTAAGTTTACATCAGTTTTCACTAAGCTTCTGAATATAACGCCAGTAAGTTGACACAAGTTTCGCTTTGCTTTTGAACATAACATCAGTAAGTTAACATCAGTTTCACTTACCTTTTAAAGATATGTCGGAAAGTTCACAGCAATTTAACTTAGCTTTTGAATATAACGTCAGTAAGTTTACAGCAAAATTACTTAGATTTTGAATATAACATAAACTCAGTAAGTTCACAGGAATTCACTCTGCCTTTGCGAATATGAGAAACTTCACAGCAACTCCATTTATGAAAGCTCGTGCACAAACGTCAGTAACTTCACAGCAATTTCACCTTGCTTTTGAATGTAACGTCAGCACCATCACTGCAGTGTCACTGTGATCAAAAACACACGTTTCTTTTCTCTTGAAAATATAACGTCAGCAGTTTCATTACACTGTGACGGCAAACGTCAACAATCTCACAGTACACTGTTTATAACACCAATATATGCTTTTGAACATAACGTCAATAAGTTCACAGAAATTTCACATAACTTTTGAATATGACGTCATTAAGTTCATAGCCGAAATATTGGAGAAAATTCTCAATGCTCTTGTTGATTGTCTTGGAAAATTGAATATATATATATATATATATATATTGTGTGTGTGTGTGTGTGTGTGTGTGTGTGTGTGTGTGTGTGTGTGTGTGTGTGTGTGTGTGTGTGTGTTTCTTTTTGAGTTCGCGGCGATTTCAGTAAGCTTTTGAATATAATTATCGTCAGTAAGTACACAGCAGTTTCATTTACCTTTTGAATACAACGCCAATATATATATATAGCATATAAGTATGTATAATGGCTACCTGGCTGAACCTCTCTCTCAGTAAAAAAAATAAAAAATAAAAAAGCTACTTACTGCGTAGCTTTCATCCGCGATCCGGCCAACTTCTTCAGCGCAGACAGAGACAGACAGACAGACAGACAGAAAGAGACAGACAGACAGACAGAGACAAAGAGAGACAGACAGACAGACAGACAGAGAGAGACAGACACAAAGAGAGAGAGAGACAGACAGACAGACATAGACAGACAGAGACAAAGAGAGAGAGAGAGACAGACAGACAGACAGAGACAGACAGAGAGGACAGACAGAGACAAAGAGAAGGACAGAACAGACAGAGACAGACAGAACAGGACAGAGGGCAAAAGAGAGACAGACAGAGAGAGACAGACAGGACAGAGACAGACAGAGACAAAGAGAGACAGACAGAGAGAGACAGAGACAAAGAGAGAGAAGACAGACAGACAGAGACAGAGAGACAGACAAGACAGACAGACAGAGACAGACAGACAGAAGAGAAGACAGAAGACAAAGAGAGACAGAAGACAGACAGACAGAGACAGACAGACAGAGAGAGACAGACAGACAAGAGAGAGAGAGCAGACAGACAGAGACAGAAGAGAAGAGAGAGACAGACAGACAAGAGCAGAGCAGAGAGACAGACGAGAGAGACAGACAGAGACAAGAAGAGAGAAGACACAGAGAGAAGACAGACAGACAGAGAAGACAAAGAGAGAGAGAGAGAGAGACAGCAGACAGACAGAACAGACAGAGACAGATAAGGATTCCAATTCCGATGATGTATACATGTACAATAATCGCCACTCATGAAGAAGTACAATGAACACACATTTCATGTCACGATAACGTACAATAACACACATTTCATGTCACGATAACGTACAATAACACATTTCATGTCACGATAACGTACAATACACACATTTCATGTCACGATAACGTACAATAACACACATTCATGTCACGATAACGTACAATAACACATTTCATGTCACGATAACGTGCAATAACCTCACACAACGTCATAACATTCATGTCACGATAACGTACAATAACACACATTTCATGTCACGATAACGTACAATAACACCATTTCATGTCACGATAACGTACAATAACACACATTTCATGTCACGATAACGTACAATAACACACATTTCATGTCACGATAACGTACAATAACACACATTTCATGTCACGATAACGTACAATAACACACATTTCATGTCACGATAACGTCAATAACACATTTCTGTCTACGATAACGTACAATAACACATTTCATGTCACGATAACGTACAATAACACATTTCATGTCACGATAACGTACAATAACACACTTTCATGTCACGATAACGTACAATAACACACATTTCATGTCACGATAACGTACAATAACACACATTTCATGTCACGATAACGTCAATAACACACATTTCATGTCACGATAACGTACAATAACACACATTTCATGTCACGATAACGTACAATAACACACTTTCATGTCACGATAACGTACAATAACACACATTTCATGTCACGATAACGTGCAATAACACATTTCATGTCACGATAACGTACAATAACACATTTCATGTCACGATAACGTACAATAACACACATTTCATGTCACGATAACGTACAATAACACACATTTCATGTCACGATAACGTACAATAACACACATTTCATGTCACGATAACGTACAATAACACACATTTCATGTCACGATAACGTACAATAACACACATTTCATGTCACGATAACGTACAATAACACATTTCATGTCACGATAACGTACAATAACACACATTTCATGTCACGATAACGTACAATAACACACATTTCATGTCACGATAACGTGCAATAACACACATTTCATGTCACGATAACGTACAATAACACACATTTCATGTCACGATAACGTACAATAACACACATTTCATGTCACGATAACGTACAATAACACACATTTCATGTCACGATAACGTACAATAACACACATTTCATGTCACGATAACGTACAATAACACACATTTCATGTCACGATAACGTACAATAACACACATTTCATGTCACGATAACGTACAATAACACACATTTCATGTCACGATAACGTACAATAACACATTTCATGTCACGATAACGTACAATAAACACATTTCATGTCACGATAACGTACAATTAACACAATTTCATGTCACGATAACGTGCAATAACACACATTTCATGTCACGATAACGTACAATAAACACATTTCATGTCACGATAACGTACAATAACACACATTTCATGTCACGATAACGTACAATAACACACATTTCATGTCACGATAACGTACAATAACACATTTCATGTCACGATAACGTACAATAACACATTTCATGTCACGATAACGTGCAATAACACACATTTCATGTCACGATAACGTACAATAACACACATTTCATGTCACGATAACGTTACAATTATACATACGTACTACATTTCATGTCACGATAACGTGCAATAACACACATTTCATGTCACGATAACGTGCAATAACACATTTCATGTCACGATAACGTACAATAACACATTTCATGTCACGATAACGTACAATAACACCATTTCATGTCACGATAACGTACAATAACACACATTTCATTGTCACGATAACGTACAATAACACACATTTCATGTCACGATAACGTACAATAACACACATTTCATGTCACGATAACGTACAATAACACACATTTCATGTCACGATAACGTGCAATAACACACATTTCATGTCACGATAACGTACAATAACACATTTCATGTCACGATAACGCTACAATATCACTACAATACATTGTCACATGTCAACCGTTCATGTAGAACGTGACAATAACACACATTTCATGTCACGATAACGTACAATAACACATTTCATGTCACGATAACGTACAATAACACACATTTCATGTCACGATAACGTACAATAACACGCATTTCATGTCACGATAACGTGCAATAACACACATTTCATGTCACGATAACGTACAATAACACACATTTCATGTCACGATAACGTACAATAACACACATTTCATGTCACGATAACGTACAATAACACACATTTCATGTCACGATAACGTACAATAACACACATTTCATGTCACGATAACGTACAATAACACATTTCATGTCACGATAACGTACAATAAACACATTTCATATCACGATAACGTACATAACACACATTTCATGTCACGATAACGTACAATAACACACATTCACGTCACGATAACGTACAATAACACACATTTCATGTCACGATAACGTACAATAACACACACTTCATGTCACGATAACGTACAATAACACATTTCATGTCACGATAACGTACGATAACACACACTTCATGTCACGATAACGTTCAATAACACACATTTCATGTCACGATAACATACAATAACACACACTTCATGTCACGATAACGTACAATAACACATTTCATGTCACGATAACGTACAATAACACACACTTCATGTCACGATAACGTACAATAACACACATTTCATGTCACGATAACGTACAATAACACACATTTCATGTCACG
>JAPXFY010000025.1:10650804-10663304 GCA_030674185.1 Monoplex corrugatus | reverse complement strand
ATTTCAAACACTCACTTTCCTTTTCTCTTCCCTTTCCTTTCTTGGCCCGTACTCATCAATACTCACTTTACAGCGAAAACATGAGAAACCTAGAAGATGACCCTGGATTAAAGGTTGGAGGGAAAATGATAAACAACATTCGATACGCAGATGACACCGTGCTAATTGCAGAAAATGAAAGGGACCTACAAAACCTTGTGAATATGCTAGAAATAGGAAGCAAAGGTAAGGGGTTGGAACTAAACAGCAGGAAGACTGAAGTCATGGTGATCAGTAAAAAACATGAAATCCCCTCATGCAAAATAACAGCAAATGGCACAACCTTGACACAGGTTAATAAGTTCAAATACCCGGGAACGGTCATTTCATCAGACGGCAGATGCACATCGGAAATAGCCGGCAGAATCAGCCAAACCAAAACAGCATTCAAGAAGATGACAAGCATTCTTACCAACAAATGCCTATTAATTAACATCAGGAAGAGAGTTCTTGAATGTTATATACATGTAGAACCAATACCGTTGTACGGATGTGAGGCGTGGACAGTCAACAAGCAAAGCCAGAACAAGACTGAGGCAGCCGAGATGTGGTTTCTAAGAAGAATGTTGAGAGTTCCATGGACAGCAAAGAAAACAAATGAGACAGTCTTGATGGAGGCAGACACAAGTAGATCACTCATAAGGAAGATTAGGAAAAGACAGGCAACATTTATAGGCCATTTTATGAGGAAGGGGGATATGGAGCACCTGGTCACAACGGGAAAGCTGGAGGGAAAGAGAGCACCAGGTAGACCCAGGGAGAAAATGCTAGACGGACTTGCGGAGTGGCTGAAGACGGGGAGGGTGGAGGAGATGCTTAGGGCAACAAGAGATAGAGACAGATGGAAGTCCATGATCGCCAACGCCATGCGGCAGGGCACTTAATGATGATGATGATGATGACTCATGAATATTGTATTATGCAGGAAGATTAACTTTGAATATACTGGTGAGTATGAGACAAGAAAAGAAGGCGAACGAAAATCTGAGAGTGTTCGAAATATTGCACATTTCATCATCAAGTACCCTGCCGCATGATGTTGGCGATCATGGCCCTCCATACGAATCTATCCGTTGTTGCTGCAAGTACATCTCCCACCCTCCACTGTCTTCATCCACTCCGCAAATCCGTCCAATATTTTCTCCGGTCTACCTGGTGCTTTTTCCCTCCAGCTTTCCTGTTGTGACTAAGTGCTCTAATTTCTCTTGCCTCATAAGACGTCCTATCAATGCGCTTGTCTTTTCCTGACCTTAATTAATGTTCTTCTTGTTGTGTCTGCCTTCTTCAAGGCTCTTCTTTTTTGCTCTTTATGGGACTCTTAACATTCTTCTTAAAAATCACATTTCAGCACATTTACTATCATCATCATCAGGTGCCCTGCCGCATGGCGTTGGCGACCATGGACTTCTAACCATCTCTATCTCTCGTTGCCCCCAGCATCTCCCCCACCCTCCTCATCCCCAGCCACTCTGCAAGTCCGTCCAGCATTCAAATCCCCCTTCCTCATAAAATGGCCTATAAATGTTGCCTGTCTTTTCCTATACTTTTATATTTCTTTAATGGCAAACCGGAAGCGAACTCCAGGACGCCCACAGCTACGCTTTGTAGACGCATGCAAAAGGGATATTAGAAGCTCAGGGATTGACCCAGGCTCTTGGGAGACTCTGGCGGAAGACAGGGCAACGTGGCGGACAGCCGTTCAGCAAGGCGTTGTGAATGCGGAGAGGAGGAGAGCAGAAAGCGCAGATGAGAAAAGGGCTCTTCGCAAGCAACGATCCAGAAACCAGACAATAGCGACTCAATTTGTATGTGGCAGATGTGACAGAGATTGCCACTCAAGAATCGGCCTGCACAGCCACAGCAGAAAGTGCACGTCATGACCACAACGCCTCCTGGTGCAGACTATCATCTCCTGAGATGCAAAGAGACCGACGACTATACTAAACGCTAAACACGTTTTGCTAGCAAATTTATCTGAAGCAGCCAACACGGGCGTGACAAAATGGTGCAGGACACTTCCAGCTGGAGTAAGGAAAGTATGGAAAGTATGGAATGTTTCAGGGAAAACATACAGGACCAGCAAGGCAGAAAAATGACAGGGAGAAATGATAGAATTAGAAAGCGAAGGAGCAAGGCAGAAACAGATGGTGACAAAAAAATACAAAAAAACTTTCTGGCTCAAAATTTCCAGGTGGGGGACACTGGTAGGTGCACGTTGTGTGGCTATGCCCTGGGTTTGTCATCTCCCCACCTTGCCATTCCGTTTGTTAACAAGACAGCAAACTTAGGATCCCTTTCGGGGCAAGTAGTTGTACGGATGCGAGGCGTGGACGGTCAGCAGGCGGAACTGGGGCAGGGTTGGGGCAGCCGAGGTGTGGTTTCTCAGAGGGATGTTGAGAGTTCCATGGACAGCAAAGAAGGCAGGCGGGGCGGTCTTGATCGAGGCAGACGCAGGTGGATCACTCAAAAGGAAGATTGGGAGAAGACAGGCAACATTTATAGCCATTTTATGAGGAAGGGGGATTTGGAGCAACCTGGTCACAACGGGAAAGCTGGAGGGAAAGAGAGCACCAGGTAGACCCAGGGAGAGAATGCTTGACGGACTTGCAGAGTGGCTGGGGATGAGGAGGGTGGGGGAGATGCTGGGGGCAACGAGAGATAGAGATGGTTGGAAGTCCATGGTCGCCAACGCCATGCGGCAGGGCACCTGATGATGATGAGTAGTAATAAACTGTGGGGAGAGCTGGACAGCAGAAGGTCCTCAGAGGAGAACCCCCCCCCCCCCCCCCCGTCAAGCAAGTGCTTCAGCCTTTAACACTCTAAGGGGACCGGGCCATATCCAGGTCATGACTCCTGGATGCCCCTCTGCGACGCCCCCCCCCCCCCTCTTTTTTGTTTTGTTTTTTTGTTGTTGTAAATTTGTCCTCTTCCGGGAATCGAACAGCCAAATGGGCTGTGTCTGGAGCATCATGCCTGGCCACTTTCGTGGCCGTTCAAACAACCCCTGTGGTTGAAGTAAGCAAAAAGTTGGGAGCTTCCGACTGCTGACTGTCGACACTGGTGTGTGGGGATGGGCTGGCAGCTACGTGAGCTGTGGCAGGGCAGGGCAGGGCAGGGCAGGACAGGGCAGGGCAGGGCAGGGTAGGGCAGGGTAGGGCAGGGCCAGGCAGGGCAGGCTGCCCGAGGGAGAGATGAACACCTACGTGGGGCGAGAGATGGCTCTTCCACGCTCTACTTGGTCCGGAGGCTGGGCCGGACCTGGTCGGTGCGTATTGTGTGGCTACGTCCCCGGTTTGACCATCTCCCCACCTTGCCATTCGCTTTGTTAACAAGGTAACCGATGGAAATAAGAGGGAAACAGGGAGAATTTTAATTATCAACTAAGTAACAACTCTTGAGAGTCACGGAGTTATCTCCCATGTAGAGTTTCTCAAACCCAACACAGTTTGCGCTACCCGTTCAACTAGCATAGACGCAGCCACAAAGCATAAAGTGGTAAGCTCAGAACGTTTCTGAGCTTACCACTTTATGCTTTGTGGCTGCCTCTAGACGTTCTGGCTTACCACTTTATGCTTTGGGGCTGTGTCTATGCTAGCTGAATGGTAGCGCAAACTGTGTTGGGTTGAGAATTCTACGTTCTGAGTTACCATTTATGCTTTGTGCTGCGTCTATGCTAGCTGAATGGGTAGCGCAAACTGTGTTGGGTTTGAGAAATTCTACATGGGAGATAACTCCGTGACTCTCAAGAGTTATGTTACTTAGTTGAAGGTAACCGATGACTGAATGGGCCATGCAAGACACGGACTGACCCCCCCCCCCCCCCCTTTGCTTGATGAAATGACTATCGACCTTGGGGAGGTGACTGTCCCGAGAGTGGCGAGACACTGGTGTCTCCGGATCCCATTCACATCCTCGTGGTGTTTCTTGTTAACTGTTAACTAAAAGAGCACCCGGCAATCCCACGGAGACGTGATATACGGGCCGAGCATGCAAGACGCACACTGAAGTTCCGGCAAGCTATGTTAAGAGTGTGGTGATGTATAATATAATAATAATAATAATAATAATAATAATAATAATTATAAATACATTTCATATAGCCTATCTCCCAATGTATACAAACACAAAAACATGAGCAGCATGCAACCCTGCACCCGAAAAACGGAGTATGATTGCCCTGAATACCGGTAAAACAACATGCACACCCGTACCCGAAAACGGAGTATGATTGCCCTGAATACCGGTAAAACAACATGCACACCGTACCCGAAAACGGAGTATGATTGTACCCGAAAAACGGAGTATGATTGCCCTACGAATGCCTGTAAAACATAACAACTAGCAAACAACAACATCAGCAGCAACAACAACGACATCAGCAACAACAAACAGCTATCCACGTATTACCTACCCCACCCGCATATGGGGAGCTGCATCCCACGAATGGAAAAACAACGACAAAAACATGAAACTAAGTTTTGAACAGAGTGTACGATTCCACTGACATGGTCTAAAAAACACATATGTGAATAGACGTTAAAAGAAATAACGAACGGACGACACAAACAGCAACAAAGATGTGTTCTTCAGAAGCATAAACATACAAACATTCCTAACAAAAAACATACAGTTTATAAGACGACCATCAATTTACGAAGTAAACGACAGCTTCTTCTTCTTCTTCTTTTTGTTTTTATGCTTGTTCTTACTGTTGCTTATGGCCCAGCCGACCGCGTTGAGCCACATAAAGGCTGTAACCGTTTCATTACACACACACAGTACTTCAACACGAAAAGAAAAAGAACAGAAAACTAAGTACACATACCAATGAACTCGCGCACAGAATCCAAGGAGACGCCCCCGGCGCCGATCACTCCGTCCAATTTTTCACACAGGGGACTTGAAAAACGTACCCGAACACAATTTCAAACACAACCAAGGACACATAGAAAGCCCAGCGGACTGCACAGACCCACGACCATTTCAAAATGTACATAACACCTTCTCTAAAAACAGACACCTGGAAAAGGACATTAAGAACATACCGATGCAATCGCGGACTTAATCTAAGGATATGCGTTTGGCGTTGACATTCCGGCTGATTCATCAACAGGATGAAAAAAAAAGCCAAAAACAAAACAAAAAAACAAAAAAACGAAACAAAAAATAACCTGAAAATGAATTTACAAACATAACTCAGTGCATAGTAACGTTTATACAACTAGCCTTGTAATAAATCAACTAACTGTTTTCGCACATCAAAGTCCCTTTGAGCCAAAAATACAGTCAACGAGGTGTCAGTTTTGTTTTGATCCGAATCAGGACTATGACCATCTCAAAACCTGCACAATACCTCACTGGAAAAAAAAACTGGAAAAGAAAATTAAGTACACATATCAATGCAATCGAGTACCTAGTCTAAGGATACGCCCATGGTGTTGACCACTCCGTTCAATTTCCAGTTGGGGGGGGGGTAGTTAAAAAACTGAGTACATAACTAAGGACACTAAAACATATAAAAACAGGCCTAAATTACCTAAAATCGTTTCCCACATTACATTTCCTTAGAGCCAAAAGTGCTTTCAATACATCTACCCAATCATCAATTCTTAGCGAAAGTATATAGGGTTTACGAAACACATACAAGTGAATGGACCAGCACGGCAGAAAATGATAAGAAGAGATGAAAGAAAGCAAAAGAACAAGGCAGAAACAAAGAGAGTAACAGAAAACGGTAATTTTTAGCACAGAATTTCCAGAAGGCGGGGACACTATTTACACTGAAAGAACCTTCGGATCCTCAAAGGGGGCACTTAACTTAATACATGTACCCAATCATTAGTCCTAAGAGAAATTACGGAAAGCCTTACAGAACACATACAAGTGAATGGACCAGCGAGGCAGAAAAGGATAGGAAGAATGACAGAAAGCAACGGAGCGAGGCAGAAAGAAAGAAAAAACAAACAAACAGAAAAGTGGACATTTCTTGCACAAAATTACCGGCAGGTGGGGATAACAGTTACAACGAAAAAGCCCCAGCATCCCGACAGGAAAGTTCACGCACACAGAACATCACAGAGGCACGTTAAAGATCTTGCAAGCAATAGCTTATGGAAACACGAAACCGTTCAGATATGCACCTCCGAAAACGGCATGAATAGCGGAGTAAAAACAACAGCAACAAAACGACTTTACATGTACTAACCCACTCGTATATGTATCCAAGCGTATATGGGAGCTGCAGCCCACCAACACAACAACTTATAAGGTGAGCGCTTGTTTGTTTTTAAGAAACATTCATATCACGCAAAACAGAAAGCAGTATCTATGTTATAGATCCTGTGAGTCACATTACGCAAAACAGAAAGCAGTATCTATGTTACAGATCCTGTGAGTCACATTACGAAAACAAAGCCGTAAGTATCTATGTTACAGATCCAGTGAGTCACATTATCAAAACAGAAAGCAGTAGGTATCTATGTTACAGATCCTGTGAGTCACATTACTCAAAACAGAAAGCAATAGGTATCTATGTTACAGATCTTGCGAGTCATATTACGCAAAGCATAAAGCATAGTATCTATGTTACAGATCCTGTGAGTCACATTACGCAAAACAGAAAGCAGTAGGTATCTACGTTACAGATCCTGTGAGTCACATTACTCAAAACAGAAAGCACTAGGTATCTATGTTACAGATCCTGCGAGTCATATTACGCAAAGCAGAAAGCAGTATCTATGTTACAGATCCTGTGAGTCACATTACGCAAAACAGAAAGCAGTATCTATGTCACAGATCCTGTGAGTCATATTACGCAAAACAGAAAGCAGTATCTACGTTACAGATCCTGTGAGTCACATTACTCAAAACAGAAAGAAATAGGTATCTATGTTACAGATCCTGCGAGTCACATTACGCAAACAAAGCCATAAGTATCTATGTTACAGATCATGTGAGACACATTACGCAAAACAAAGCAGTAAGTATCTACGTTACAGATCCTGTGAGTCACATTACGCAAAACAGAAAGCAGTAAGTATCTATGTTACAGATCCTGTGAGTCACATTACGCAAACAAAGCCGTAAGTATCTATGTTACAGATCCTGTGAGTCATATTACGCAAAACAGAAAGCAGTAGGTATCTACGTTACAGATCCTGTGAGTCACATTACACAAAACAGAAAGCACTAAGTATCTACATTACAGATCCTGTGAGTCACATTACGCAAAACAGAAAGCAGTATCTATGTTACAGATCCTGTGAGTCACATTACGCAAAACAGAAAGCAGTAAGTATCTATGTTACAGATCCTGTGAGTCACATTACGCAAAATAGAAAGCAGTAAATGTCTACGTTACATATCCTGCGAGTCATATTTGTGTTCGGAGACTTATGGAGGAAACAGGGCGCCCAGCAGGCGTGATCACCAAAGATGCTGACTGTGCAATACACTCTTGTGGTTTGTGGTCAACTCGCCCAACACCTTGAGTTCTCCACCATCACTACTACAAAGCCTGGTCATATACAGGGGGGTGCAAAAGTAGGTTACAGTTATGAAAAAAGAAAACACGTACAATACTCATTGCATTTATTATACAAACAAATAAATATTGCATATACATGTAATAACAAGCACAGCCTTAATCCCTCAGATACTCAAACTGCTTGCCGTCGGTATTCACACACTCCTCTAATCGAGAGCGGACACTCATGCACACTCTAGCACAAAGATCTTTATCAGCATCAATTTCTTGACAAACCTGCAAGATGAACTGAATCATGTCATTAACAGTGCGCGGCTTGCGTGTAAAAACCCTTTCCTTTACATATCCCCCCAAAAAGAAGTCCATCTGTCTTCCAGTATTGTTTTAAAATCCATTTGCGCTCCTCGTCTGTCAAATTACCAGCCATGATTAAATTAAATTGCCGCTTAGATCTAAATTAAATTGCCGCTTTACTTGCAAAAAATAAAAAGAATTAAAAGTTAGGAAAAAAAGTACATGCATATTATTAGTTACGATAAAATATAATTAATGACACTGAAAATATCGAAAATAAGGCCAACTAACTTAATGTGCTAATAATTTAATGAATTAAGCATTATAATAATGATGTAATACTTACTGTATACCTACTTTTGCACCCCCCCCCCCCCCTGTATAATGCGCAAAGAATGCAAGTTAAAACTTGGAGAAAAGCACAATGGAAGAACGATTTATGGTTTATATAATACCCCCTGCACACTTTGCGGGTAAAAACGACGTGTGTAAACGCATCTGAGAAAAACGGGAACTCCTTAGAAATATTGATGAAAGAATAAGCTCTCTAAACGAGGACGGGAATTATTTACAAACTTACAAGGTCAAGGGCAGTTAGTGAAGAGGGGTGGGGAGGGAGACACACACAGAGAGAGAGAGAGAGAGAGAGAGAGAGAGAGGAAAGATTGTTGAGTCAAGAAGACAAGCCAAACACACTGGAAAATGATCCGACTTTAAACAAACACATAAAACGCAAGGTAACAGTTGAGAAGAGAAAAAGTACCGTCATAATCTTACTGACTTACACATGAAAAACTGATCAAGCTGAGGAGAGCACAAGCCACACAATTTGGTTATACTTCAAAACTTACACTAAAACACCGATGAAGTTGAGGAAACACAAAACTTTCATAATATGACCTCACATAAACAAAACCTTACAACTAAAATCGCAGGTGAGTTGAGAAAAGAGAGACAGCGAGAGAGAGAGAGAGACAGAGAGAGAGAGACAGAGAAAGAGAGAGAGGAAGAAAAAAAAAACCCGTTCACTTAAAAACATACGACACGAAAATCCGTTGAAGTTACACGAAAATCCGTTGAAGTTAAACGAAAACACATGAAGACCACTTTCGCAAATTTGAGTTTCGGCTGAAGAAGAGACGGCGAGGAAGTAATAATGTTAACGGCAAATAAACAAACAAACAAACAAACAAAAAATCCATTTGCAACATAACACAACACTGCGGCCTGGGTCTGTACGCGACTTGTTCACAGACGGGACTCTCGGCTCAGACTGAGACACGATTGCCTAACGCAAGCTTGGACGGCAGTTTTCCAAGAAAATCCGTCCGCTCTGCACAATTGTTATATATCTTTTGACACCAACTAAAGCCTATGATTTTCCCGTGCACACACAAGCGTTGTGTTCAAGTACACAAACGTGTTGAGAATGTTCCGCTATTTTTTGTTGTTATTGGGCCGGCGAGCGGCTTCTGGTGCAAATCCGGGTCGTGGAAGATTGTACACACAGTTTGTGGTGTATCGGTACATTTTGGTCAGAGCTCCGTACTGATAAAGAAGGACACGTGGGTTTGACCCTGTTATTGTTACTGTCATTGTTGTTTAAAGCCCAGCCGATTGAGTAGAGCCATATCAGGGCTAGACTCTATAACCGTTTCAAAACATACAAAACTTTAACAGGAAAAAAAATAAGAAAAAAAAAGAGAAAAATTCAGTACACATATCAATGCATTCGCGCAAATAATCTAAGGACATGCCCCTGGCGTTGACCACTCCGTCCAATTTATCGCACAGGGGATTTAAAAAAAAACACACCTGAATACAAATACAAGCATACCTGAGGACACCAAAACATATAAAAACAGGCATAAATTACCTAAAATTGCTTCCGCATATCTCACCTCCTTAGAGCCAAAAATGCACTTAATACATGTACCCAATTATCAATCCTAAAAGAAAGTACGTAAGACTTTATCGAACACATACAGGTGAATGGACCAGCAAGGCAGAAAATGATAGGAAGAAATAACAGAAAGCAAAGGAACAAGGCAGAAACAAAAAGAGTGACAGAAAAAGAGGAAATTTCTAGCACACAATTTCCAGAAGGTGGGGATACTATTTATACTGAATTGATGAAAGGGCCCCCGGCATCCACACAGGGGGGGGGGGGGGCTCTAAGGTAGCCCGCAGGGCTTTTTTGTTTGTTTTGTTTTGTTTTGTTTTGTAACAAACTGGCTGGCTGTTGTAGTACGAGGCTACAGTCTCTTCATCTTCTTCCAAAAACAAACAAACAAACAAAAGAAGAAAATAAAAGGGGGGGGGGGGTGGAAGTGGAGCCCAACGTACGTGAAAGTTTTAAACTCAAAAGCTCGCTCTCTCTCTTTCTCTCTCTCTCTCTCTCAGTCTCTCTCTCTCTCTCTCTCTCTCTCTCTCTCTCTCTCTCTCTCTCTCTCTCTCTTCTCTCCAGAGGTCAATAGATTTCATCTGATCTGATTTTACGTCTGTTTTTCTTTAACTGCATTTTAGACTTACAAGGTTAACAGTGAGCATGGTTTTGAAACTGTTGTCCTATATCCTTAACCTGGTCGTTTTTTTGACGTGGTGTTAGCCCTGATATGGCCCTAGTAGTCGGCTGGGCTGTAAACAATATGAACTTGAACACAGTCTCAGTTCCTCATTCCTCAGCCAGGAGTCCAATGCTTTTTGACTGTCAAACAGATGTGGAATTGCTCGCTGTGATTTCATTGCTTTTCCCAAGCCTTGGACTCTTGAAAACTTCTTGCCATTTCATGTTTTTGCTTCAGAAAGGGAAACAACCCAGAAGTCGCATTGGGCTAAGCGAGGACTGTAGGATGGATGAGGGAGAACTTGAATGGATTGATCTCGTAGGTAGGTCACAGTGACCTTGGCTTTATGAGCATTTGCGGTGTCATTAGAAAGAGTGTTCTGCTGACCACTCGCCGTGGTGTAGTGGTTAACGCAACGGACTGCCGACTGGAAGGTTGTGGGTTCGAATTTCCATCAGTACCTTCAAAAATATATCATTGTGGTTTTGTTTTTTTCGGCTCTAACTGGCTCCTACCCAGAGTTGAGCGTGCTATGGGCTCATTGGGAAGACTGGAACCACACAGTCGAGTCTCATCCACTTCGTGGATGCGTCATTGAGGGTGTTGTTCAACCTTCTGACCAACACCGCAGGTGTCTAGTCTGTATCTCTCGGGCCTGGTTGATGCCAGGATATGTTATGATAGTAAGCGTAGAGTACAACCCTGTCACGCAGTCTCAATCCTAAATGGAACTCCATAGCATCATGATTATCATCGACATCGACATCATCACCATCGCATAATGAAAACTGTTTTAGCTTCTGTGGCCATTAAAGTGGTGTAGAAAATGGGACGAGAAAAAAAAATTTAAAAAAAGATGAGCACAAAGGTAACCTCCCTGAGTGCAATGATTCTAAAAAAAAAAAGAAAAAAAAAAGATGAGCACAAAGGTAACCTCCCTGAGTGCAATGATTCTAAAAAAAAAATATAAAAAAAAAGATGAGCACAAAGGTAACCTCCCTGAGTGCAATGATTCTAAAAAAAAAAATTTAAAAAAAGATGAGCACAAAGGTAACCTCCCTGAGTGCAATGATTCTAAAAAAAAAATTTTAAAAAAAGATGAGCACAAAGGTAACCTCCCTGAGTGCAATGATTCTATAAAAAAAAAATTTAAAAAAGGTGAGCACAAAGGTAACCTCCCTGAGTGCAATGATTCTAAAAAAAAAATTTTAAAAAAGATGAGCACAAAGGTAACCTCCCTGAGTGCAATGATTCTAAAAAAAAAATTTAAAAAAAGATGAGCACAAAGGTAACCTCCCTGAGTGCAATGATTCTAAAAAAAAAAAAAAAAAAAGATGAGCACAAAGGTAACCTCCCTGAGTGCAATGATTCTAAAAAAAAAAAAAAAAAAAAAGATGAGCACAAAGGTAACCTCCCTGAGTGCAATGATTCTATAAAAAAAAAATTTTTAAAAAGATGAGCACAAAGGTAACCTCCCTGAGTGCAATGATTCTAAAAAAAAAAATTTTTTTAAAAAGATGAGCACAAAGGTAACCTCCCTGAGTGCAATGATTCTAAAAAAAAAATTTAAAAAAGATGAGCACAAAGGTAACCTCCCTGAGTGCAATGATTCTAAAAAAAAAAATTTAAAAAAGGTGAGAGCACAAAGGTGAAAAAACCTCCCTGAGTGCAATGATTCTAAAAAAAAAATTTTAAAAAAAGAAAGTAAAAAAAAAAAAAAAAGAGTGTTCTGCTGGTACCTATATTCGGACGCTGGCACGAACAGGGCCCACAACTCTGGACAAAACACCGTCTCCATATTATCCAGCAATAAGAGAAGCTTTTTCACAGTCTTTGGAACCAAAAAAAAAACAACAACAAAAACACGAAAAAAGAATTAAAAACACCCAACTCTGGGTAGGATCTTAGAGCCGAAAAATCCCACAATGATTTTTGAAGGGAGTGATGGGGATTCGAACCCACAACCTTCCAGTCAGTAGTCCGTTGCGTTAACCACTACACCACGGTGACTGGTTATCTGTGTGAATTTTGATGGGACCGTCTCTAAGTTTGAGCCCCGTGACGACACAGCATCTGAGCTGCTTTATGCCAGAATACATTTTTTCTGACGCGTA
>JAPXFY010000025.1:10576236-10645704 GCA_030674185.1 Monoplex corrugatus | reverse complement strand
TGCTGACAATGTAATTAGAAAAAAAGAGTGAAAACAAACACAAATAGAAAAGAAAAGAAATACAAAAAGGACAAATAAATAGGGACACGTGCAGCACTTGAAAAACAGGGAAAAGGGGGAATAAAAGGTGCTCCATGTACCTGTATGCAACTGAGATTCTTTCAAATAAATCCACACAAACTCACACACTCTGGATTACAATGTATCTGTGATATGGATGTTTTCCCTCCAGAAGCCCACTGTTTACAAACTTCAAATGTGCCAGAATGCTCCGACAATTACCGAAACGTGATTCAAATATTAAGTTCATGATTGACCAGTGAGTTGTAAGAGCTTCACCATGTTTATGTTTTCAACTACTGTGGTCTACATGGACCATAGTTATCTAGATCTGGTGCATTGTGTCCATGTACTGTGCTGCATATGTAGTCTGAACTTTTGTCAGTATCTGTAAATAAACCAAACAAAAAGACTTTTAAAAAAAACAGGTAAAGGGAAAACTTGAAACAGTCCCTACGAATCACCGTTCAGAAGAAGTTACATAAGCCTGATAAACAAATGAACTATGGGACCATTAACCACTTGTTAAGAAGAACACGCACACATCTGCGTACGTTCAGTTATATGCACAACTACCGCTTGAAGCGCGCTCAAGCACGAACACATACAAGTACAGCCACGGATTCACTTCTAAGATACAGTATGGCGTACGTACACAAGAACGCATTTTACATCAAGAGCCTATTGACACGCAGACACATGTGTGCGCACACGCATATAAATACATTTGCAGCAGATACATACATGTGCGTGTACATGCACATGCGTATATGGACAGAGAAAGAGAGAAGGGGGGGGGGAATAGAGAGAGAGGGAGGGAAGGGAGGGAGAGAGAGGGAAGGAGGGAGAAAAAAAGAACTGATTGTGTACATGAAGAAGCATACATGCGTGCGGTGTGTGTGTGTGTGTGTGTGTGTGTGTGGGGTGTGTGTGTGTGTGTGTGTGTGTGTGTGGTGTGTGTGGTGTTTGTGTGTGTGTGTGTGTGTGTGTGTGCGTGTGTGTGTAGTGTTTGTGTGTGGTGTTTGTGTGTGTGTGTGTGTGCGTCTGTGTGTGTTTGTGCGTCCGTGCGTGTGTGTGTGTGTGTGTCTATGTGTGCGTGTGTAAGTGTGTCCATGCCTCTGTATGCGTGTGTTTTTCAAGGTTGCTCATGTACATGTACTTGTAAGTGCGTGTGTGTATGTGTGTGTGTGTGCGTGTGTGTATGTGTGTGTGCGTGTGTGTATGTGTGTGCATGTGCGCCCGTGTAAGTGCGCGCGCGTGTGTGTGTGTGTGTGTTCGTTCGTTCGTTCTTTGATTTAACGTCTTTTCACTATACATGTAAGTGATATTAGACGAGTGTGTGTGTGCGTCTGTGTGTGTTTGTGCGTGCGTGCGTGCGTGCGTGCGTGCGTGCGTGCGTGGTGTGTGTGTGTGTGTGTGTGTGCACTCGCATGCTGTCTGTGTGTAGGTGGTGATGATCACACAGTTACCAGGTAACATTAACGCTGGGCGTTTACCGTCAGTATTCAATTCAAGACCTGGCACAGTAACAAATCATCCACCTTGCTTCAAAACAGGCGAGTTAACTTTCAAGCAGAATTAAGGTTTTTTACTACACGAAGGCAGAAACCTGACATACACAAGTGGCAAACAATGTCATAAATTACCCCCTGTGACGACGTGTCTCTCTGTTATACAGCGGAAACCTGCAGCTGTAAGATCAACTGGGAAAACGGTTAATGAAAAAAAACTGAACAGTTGAATATAAAATTGAGACCAGAACTCTTGGTCTGATGGCCTGATGCTGCAGTGAAATACTGGATGGTTTAAAAACAGTAACAATTCTGTTTGTGTGAGATATTTATTAGTAATATTTATAAATCATTCTTATATAGCGATATTTTACAAACACATCACGACTCTTTGCGAATTACACATAATCAGACCTTTGTTGCAGAGAAAACAGAACTCACACAGACCACAATCCACTATGTTGGTGCACAGTCTGCATCTTTGCGTACGAGTGCATGTGGGATGTTTTCATGTTTCCTTAAGGCAGTCGCTGGCCAGACTTACAAGTTCTTTAACGTGCATAATTCATAATTGTATGCGCATACACCTGGAGGGGATCAGGGATGGTAGATCTGCACACATGTTAACCTGAGAGACTGAAAAAATCTCCACACTTTACCTGTCAGGTGGAGGTGTATAGGCAGGTCAAACCCACGACTTTTCGATTGAAATGATTGTCTGTTTACTCACTTAACTTCCGTGCACACATGCGATTTTTGGGGGGTGAAATGTTTCTGTGTGTTATATCCACTGTTTACTTGTTAGGGTTTGATTTATTTGGTGAAAAGTTGTTGTGTGATATTTGGCAGTGAAAGATAATGTGAAGGATTGGCTGGTCAGACACATGTACATTTATTGTTGAAATATGTGTGTGTGATGTTTATATGATGGTAAAACGATTGCATGGTCTATATATTGGTGACAAATTGTGTATGGTATTGATTGGTGAAATGTTTGTGTGTGATGTTTACATGATGGTAAAACGACTGAATGGTCAATTTATTGGTGACAGTTTGTGTGTGGTATCGATTGGTCAAATGTTTGTGTGTGATGATCAAATAACAGTCTGAAAGTTTCAACACAGAGAATCATTTTCATTGGTTCCACTGTGCTGGATCAGATTGAGTCTTTTTAGCGACAGATTTCTGCCATTGCTGTGCTTGACTGATGAGATGTACAAGTACTGAAACATGTGTCAGGGTGGGGCACACACAGACACACAGACACACACACACACACAGATACACACACACACACACACACACACACACACACATACACATACACACATGGTTTTTACAATATGCAACAGGTCAACAGTCTGATCAGATAAGTCTCAGTTCTGGGGCTACTGTAAGGTTCAAACATGAACCTTCCATTCTAAAAGAAATGTAATGTTCCAATTTTGCCGATTACGAAAATGTCCAGATCTGTTTGTACTCTCTGTTTTGTCTTGGGTCTTGGTTCTTTTATTCAAACTTTGTCAATTCTTATTTGACTTGTATGTTTTGATTATATCACTTGTTCTGATTTTCCTCTGCTGTTTACTTGTTTTAGTTCTCTCTCTCTCTCTCTCTCTCTCTCTCTCTCTCTCTCTCTCTCTCTCTCTCTCTCTCTCTCTTCTCTCTCTCTTTCTCTCTGTGTGTGTATGTGTGTGTATGTGTGTGTGTGTGTGTATGCGTGTGTGGAGTGTGTGTGTGTGTGTGTGTGTGTGTGTGTGTGTGTGTGTGTGTGTGTGTGTGTGTGTGTGTGTGTGTGTGTGTGTGCATGTGCTCGCCTGTAAATTTAATAGCATATACATGCAATGATGAACCTAAAGGTACATGTTTGTCATGAAAATAGATCCATATTAAATCACATACCAGTTATAAGATATATTTTAGGGAAAGTGTTTTAATATATATATATATATATATATATATATATATGTATATATATATATATATATATATATATATATATATATATATATATATATATATATATATATATATACCACACTAAATAATATATTTACATTCACTGACCAAACCAATAATAAACTTGAACAAAATATTTTCAGCTGATGATGTGTAGTATAGTGCTTGTGTAAAAGCAAGTGATGCGCTATACCTGACGTCATGATTTACGTCACAGGCAGTCCAAAACACAAAGAGAGAAGACCAAAGACCATCAAAATGGTCAGACTATACTCATATTATCCTTTCTTTACATGAGAAAACATACATGTGCAAACAATTATATGCACACACATGCAATGTAAGCTTACATACACACACACACACACACACACACACACACACACACACACACACACACACACACACCCACACACACACACACACACACACACACACACACACACACACACACACAACACACACACACAAACACGCACACACATGCACACATGTATGTACACATGCACGCACAGAAGTACACACACACACCTTTTGACACCTTTCTACGTGGAAAATTTGAAACAACTATCTTGTCACTGAAAAGTGAAGGTGGTTAGAATGTCCTGACTAACATTCTTTTATTTTGTATTCACAGTGAAGAAAGTTGAATGGTGATGTTGATGTATATGATTTTTGTTGTTGTTGCTGTTGGTGGATAACATTTTACTCATCTTTTGCTTCTTCTAATCCTGTGATCATTGTTGTTGCTGGATGGGGGAGAGCAATGGAATGCAGTAACAGAAGGATTAATTAACTGGCTTCAGCAGTCATCTCCTAATCACTCATTAGTATATTCGACGTTATCAGATTATATCTTGGTTGACTTTTTTGACACTATTCTCTTGTGTGTATGAGTTTGATGAAGGTCACCTGTATTTCACTCTGTGTTGCATACATTATCTTGACATTATTCAGCAGACATTATTCAGGTTTTGTTTTTTTAATGATATCAAAGAACACGGACATCGTTACCAGGCTATGTGACTGATCTTTATTATCTAGGGATTTGATTATGGCGCGTTTTTGTTGATGGAAATTATGTAAAACACTGAAACTCCTACTGTCATATATGAACGAACTAAAGCAACCAGTACAACAATAAATCATTCATTCATTCTATGATGTGTGTGGCAGTTTATAAAAATAATAAGCCCTGATATAAAATAACCATTGATATTCACAGACCTGAGCTTGTTTGAGATTAAGAAATTGTCACTGAAGTATTTCCAAAGATTTCACTCATTGCTGATTGCAGAAAGACCAGATAGTTGGTGTATGTATCCAGGACCATGGATCAGAGAAATGTAACACAGTTGATCATGATTGTAACCAGTACCATGATAGATGACTATGCCTTATCAGTAGACATTAATGATGTTGATTATGACCTGACATTAATTCAGATAGCAGAATGGGTTGATATCATCGGTCTGCCCATCATTATAATCCTGGGTGTGTTTGGCAATGTGATGACTGTCGTCATTCTTCATAGATTTCAAGCCAACCGTTCTGCCTTTGACCGTTATTTCCTGTGTCTGGCTGTGATTGATCTCTGTTTCACCCTTGTGGGGCCTCTCGTTAACTGGATCTCTACATTTATAGGATTCGAATTGTTAGATCTTCATGACACTATATGTAAGATTGTTACTTTCACGAGTAATGTAACGACCCTCTGTTCTGTCTGGTTTGTGGTGGTGATGGTGACACACAGAGCCATGTCTGTGGTGTGGCCACATCGTGTGAACCTGCTCTGTACAGCAAAGACATCCTGGGGCATCATTGTGGGCATCGTTATCTTTGTCAGCTTGCTTCACTCTCACGTTTTCTATGGGAAGCAAGTTTTAGATGGGCACTGTAATGCAAAAGAACACTATCTGGTATTTCTGAACAAAGTGTTTTCGAAATGGACCTACTCATAAGTTCTGTGATACCTTTCATCTGTCTGATGATCAGTAACATCGTGCTGGTGGTGAAGTTAAGAACATCAGTGAAGGAAGCTGGTGACCAGTTTGTTGCCACAGACACACAACAGAGACAGAGAGAGAGAAAAGTGAACTCCATCACTCTCACAGCTCTCGTTGTGTCTGTGTCCTTCATTGTCTTCACATTACCTTACGCCATCAAGAATACTATATCTATATCATTTGATGACTTTGATGACTCAAAAAGTATTCATGAAATGGCGTTGAATTTTTTTCTAGATAATGTTTTCGGGTTCATCGCTCTTTTTAATTATTCCATGAACTTCTACCTGTACTGTCTAACAGGCCAGAGGTTCAGAAAGGAATTCATAAAGCTCACGATGGGTTAGTCTTCTGCGCCAAATCCACCAGAACATAGATCGATAATTAATAAGTTTTGATCGTCGTTAATATTTAACCAGTGACTAGACATTAAGCAGATAACATTCTGTTAGTACAGTGGTTAGTAAGAAAAAAAAGAATTGATGACTGGAAAGTTGTCTGATCAGATCCTAATCAGTTCACACAACTTTGAGTCTTTTCATCCATGACTGTCTTCTACCCAAACTGAGCATGTTATGTGTGCAGGTGGAAAGTTGAAGCCACACAAGTCAGTGTCATCCACCTCATGGATCTGTTATTGAGGTTGTCATTCAGATTCCATGATGAACCCTGCAGGTGTCTGTATTTCTCAAGCTATACTGATACCAGGAGATAGTTTGAATCCATTGCCTATATTCCCTGGTCTCATAGTGTTCTCAGTTTGAATTTCTCCCTTCTGGGTGACTTAATGTAAGTCTTTAATGTCAGCAATTCACGGGGCTTTATTGATAGGGGACGTAGTGTTCATCACTCTGAAGTGAATTTAGTCAGCACTAAATTAGTCTTTAACTCAAACTGACTATCCTATGAAAGTTCGCAAGTTGCATACTCTTCATCTTACTGGACATTTTGCTGATAATCTCATGAGCAAAAATCATGTTGATATGAAAAAGATTTTAGGTATGCCACGTATAGTGAACGTACCTCCCCGGAACTTTAAAAAAGCTAAATTTGACACACACTATTTTATCGTCAATGACACAGGAGAAACAAATATTCTAGTATCAAATGTGAATGTCATATAAGTACACATTATTCTAATTATCTAAAACATTTCACAGATGTGGTCTCTATTTGATACAACTGATAATGGAGCAGGTTTTATTATCCGACCTTTTAAGATACAAAAATCATTTAACATTGAAAAAGGCTTTTTTATCTTTACATCAGAATTATCCACGATATTGGTGGCTCTCAACTGTATTAACAGTCTCTTCCACGCCATCTGCAATGTACTATTTTGTGTTGACTCTAAGTCAGTGTTGTGCAGTTTGAAACAAGACGGAAATCCAGTTTGAAATGACATTTTTAAGGCAAACATTTAGTATAATGTGTTTCATCTAGTGGTGTTCATTGTTGTTGTTTTTTCCGTGGTCTTTCAGATTGTCAACATCGATGGAATGAGGTCTGCGACAAGTTAGCTTCATCAGATAATGTAAATGCCATAAAGTACTATATTCTAGGACTGGCAGTTCATGAAATTAGTTACTTGTTAGAAAAATCAGTTAATGCTGATTCTTCGACTACTCAGCGCCTGATCCCTCACTGTTCCAGACAGCTCGCGTCCATGATATACACATTCAGGCAAAATATTCACAAAATACATGTCTTTGTTCAAAGCATTATTCAATTACCTCCTGTTCTTTAATTGTCCTATATTTTTTCACAGTGCATAGAAATGGTAATCTTGATGTATTCGTTCACTAGCAATAGAGATATCCTTTGCAACAAAAATAATATTTCCAATTGTCCAGCTAATTTTCAGATCACCAGTTGTCAGGTTGTTATGAACTGTTATTCAATTGTTACATGTTATTTTTGATGCTGTTAACTAACTGCTATACATTGTTATTTGACTTAATTGTTCCCCTTGCTCTCTCCAACTCCCCCGTCCCTTGGAGTTGTTGCAATTGTTGTTTTTTCTCTAAACTCACAGCTGTGAACAGACAATAAATAGAAGATTCCTTCATTTCTCTGAGGGGGACACTTATAGCACCATGACCAAGTGATTGTGTCTTCAGTAGTGATCTCAGTAGGTTGTGTTCTACTACATTTGGAGTCTGAAGTTTGTTCGGGAAAGATTCATCGCATTTTGCACATTGCAATTCCATATGCGCTCCACCAACATCTGCCAGAGGTTTGGATCTCAATACCAACTGATCAACAGTACCTGCCCACTTTATCATACTTCAAGACACAGTCAAAGACTTACCTGTTCACCCATACCTTTCAATGTTGATATCACTATTACTTATCCACAGATACACGCTCCCATTTTTAACTATCGATCGTGTGGCACCACTTAGTCACTCCTGTGTGGGTGTGTTTTGATCTGATGTATATGTATCTTCTTCTTCTTTGCGTACGCTGCTACACAATCATCTGAGTCCGGGCGATGAATGCAGTCGTTAATGATTACAATGTCGTCTATGTGTGAACAGATATATTGCTTCACCAAACAGTCGCAGTGAATAGTCATTGTCGAATACGGTGAACAGCGCTCTGAAGCTCAGTGTTTTTTGGCACATAAACACTGATTTGGATATGTTAATATGTTGAATTTTTTGGTTTGTTTGTTTGTTTGTTTGTTTTTGTTTGTTTCTTTCTTTCTTTCTTTCTTTTTTTGTTACTTTTACACACATATAATTTTTCAAACAATTTTTGACAGATTAGGAAAAGGGTGTAGGTAGCAATGAAAATAGCAGGCAATGAAAAGCTAAAACTTTATTTCCAACTTTTGTTTTACCAAAAAGTTACTATAGTATTAGAAAACAGCAAAAGCACAACGTAACTTACGCCCAGTTGATGTTAACTATAAGAGCTTTACAAGAATGGAAATACATGTACAGATTACTCTCAGTTCATTAGAACTAAATTACTAACATACAGATTACTCCTCAGTTCATTTAGAACTAAATTGAAAAACCAATATTTTTTGCAATCATAGCATATTAATGTACACGTTTTCCATTGTCAGGATATGTTACAGTAGTTTTCTGCATCACCTAAAAATTTGTACCTAAGAGACGCTGATTTGACCTTGTACTTACATACTGCAAGACATTTATTACATGTTCCTGTGTGTCGTTTTCCTTTGATCGTTGTGGACAAAGTTTTTGTTTGTTCGTTTAATTGCCAGTGTTTTTAACTAGTTCAGTAACTGTGACAATTTCTTTGACTTTCAAAAGCTAGTCCTCGCTCTCCTAACCATTTTCCACCCTCACCTAACCTTTTCCACCTAACTTGGTTTTCTGACAGCACTGAGCTGAAGAGACATTAGAGAAAAAAAAAACGATGAAACGAACAGTTTTCTCTTTTGATGTGTTCCTGTTTTCTGTGTGTGTCTGAGTGACTGTGTGCTGTGTGTGTGTGTTCTGTGTGTGTGTGTGTGTGTGTGTGTGTGTGTGTGTGTGTGTGTGTGTGTGTGTGTGTGTGTGTGTGTGTGTGTGTGTGTACGTGTGTCTGTGTCTGTGTCTGTGTCTGTGTGTGTCTGTGAGCATGTTCGCGTAATATGTGTCTGTGTGCACGTAATTCCCTCCCTCCCCATCCCCATTTTCTCCCTTTCGCTCACACACACACACACACACACACACACTCTCTCTCTCTCTCTCTCTCTCTCTCTCTCTCTCTTCTCCACTATCTATCTATCTGTCTATCTCTCTCTCTCTCTCTATCGATCCCGAGGGTATTATAGGTGAGTTGTTTAAAAAGTAGTACAATTTCTCTTTAATTGTTTTATAATCTTTTTGATAGTGGTGAACGTCCAAGGAATTGATATCAGCCTTGTCACTTTCTAAGAAAGGAGATATCAACAATCCAAACAAATATGAAGGAATCTCCTTCAGTGACATAAGCAGTAAACTATTCAGTATGATCATTGATAATAAGCTACAAGAGTGAGTACATGTGTATGATATAACAAGTGATCTTTCAGCCAGTTTCAAACAAGGATACTTAACTGTAGATCATTAGTTTAACCCATTAACTGTCATGCAGAAATAGTTTTGTATCAATGATAAATTGTATGTCGCATTTATAGATTCCGAGAAAGCATTCGATTTCATTTTAGACCTGTATTTTGGCCTATTCTGTTTACAAAATGGCATTAAAGGCAAGTTGCACAGGTGTATTAGATGTATGTATGTTATGGTCTGTTAAGCTTTGATGCGTGCCAAAATGACTGAACAAATTCACTGCACAGCAGGAGTAAAACAAAACGATGCATGTAGTCCTGTACTCTTTTTCTCCATTTATCTTCGCCTGTCTTTGGTATTTTAGTCTTGCGCACGTCAAGAGGGGGAGCGAATGTAAGGGAATAATTTTTACCTTATGTTGTTTAAGTCCCGTGTGGGTGTGTGGGTGTGTGGTGTGTGCGTGAGTGCGTGTGTGGGTGTGGGTGTATGTGTATGTCAGGGCTGCATTTTCCCAGCCATTCTGACACCCTGCAGTTACTACCTTTCTGCCAGCGCATCGCCTGCGAGTGCTGTTTTTAGCCAGGCAGGTTTGACCAGAGTCCATCACTCTACAGCAGCGCGTTGGAATTGCTGCGATTTTTCGGGAGGGACTGAGTGTAGGAAGTGACTGATACTGGCACAGAGTAGGCCTATCGAATCTAGGTCAGTCTGTAAGCCTATACTTCAATGTGTGCCTATGGCTCGCCACAGGATGGGTTAGGGTGGTGTGGGGTGTGGAGGGGGAAGGACAGATGCGCGCTGTTAATTAGCTGGCAGGGCAGAACCAACAATAGTGGCCAGCTAAGGTGTCTCAGATTTGGGCGCCTTGGCGTGAGTGTGAGTGTGTGTGTTGTGTGCGTGTGTTTCTTCGATTCCGTGAATGACCGACGAATTTGTCGTTTATGATGTTGAATATTGTTATTGTTGTGAGGTGTGAGTGTGATTGTATGCATAGCCAAAACATGTGTCTGTGCACTGGGCCAAAATAAAATCTTATCTTGTCTTGTTATAAACGACTCAGCCATTGAAGTAATTGAGAATGAAAGACATGGTACAGTTCTAACCCTGATGCTTATAAAGTTATTTTGATGTCAGAAACATCTACTGGATTACAAACACAATTACACACCTTACAACGTGCAGAAGCAACAGCACTTCAATTAAAGTTAACAGACCTAAAAAATACATTCTTAGCACCTAGGAAAGGTGAATATTTGGATGCAAGGGGAAAAGGATGTGTGATAGCAATGTAATGCTTATATATATTTATGAACATTTTTCTCTACATGTTTGTGTTTTGTTGTTGCATGTAAAGCTGTTGCTAGCAGAGCCAAAAATGCCTTGATATGTGTATTGCAAAGATTGTATTTTCTTAATTAATAGAAGCTAGTTAGATTCAATGGTAACATTGTTTAATTCTCAAATTCAGCCTATTGTGCAATAAGTTCTCCATTATGGGACCTAGATAAATCTGTAGTCTATTGTGACTCAGTTTACACATTTTCCTTAAACTTTTAGGAGTGTGCATGTGTCGATCATATTCCTTTGTGTATGGAAAGGCAAATAGACATCCTATATATGTGAATTCTGTTGTGAGATGTATCCTCTACAGATGGAAAATTGTAGAATACACTACATTTAGCCTTCACACATACACTCTCACATATATACACACACACACGATCACACGCACACACGCACACGCATGCTCACACACATACGCACATACGCACAAGCTTTCATACAACTGCTTATGTGCACACATTCACTCACTCAAACGGAAGTAAGCACATGCAAATACACACACACACACGTACGCGCGCCCCACACACACACACACCTGCCCGCACAAACAACGCATGCACGCACGCAAGCACACACATGCATCCCCACATGTACACGCACACACACACGAACACACACACACTCACATACATATACACACACAGGGCATAAGTAACAGAAGAGAAAAAGAAGACACAGAGACAGAGACAGTGAGCGAAAGAGACAGACAGACAGGCAGGCAGAGACAGAGACAGAGTCAGTGAGCGAAAGAGAGACAGACAGACAGAAACACAGAGAGACAGACAGACAGAGACAGAGTCAGTGAGCGAAAGAGAGACAGAGAGACAGAAACACAGAGAGACAGACAGACAGAGACAGAGTCAGTGAGGGAAAGAGAGACAGAGAGGCAGAAACACAGAGAGACAGACAGACAGAGACAGAGTCAGTGAGGGAAAGAGAGACAGACAGACAGAAACACAGAGACATAGACAGACAGAGATAGAGAGACAGAGAGAGACAGAGAGAGACAGACAGACAGAGACAGACAGACACAGAGAGAGCCAGAGAGAGCATGTCTGTATTGTATGCAAACACACAGTCATTTGTACACAAACAGAACGAAACGAAACGAAAAGAAAAGAGCGTATCTATGTCAGGAATCAATACAAGACGTGAAAACCCAAGCACAACAGTTAGTCATCAGCCTTACCGTAAAACGATCCAGTGACATTTCATTTCCAATAATAGAACTTGAAATCAAAGTAATTTATTGCACTGAGTCACACAGTTGACGCACACTGAACATAAAATGACGTCAGAAATTCTCTTCTCTAATGACGAAATACATCGCCGTCTATACTGACGAAATAAATGACACTCTTTAATAATGAAATAAACGGTCCTCTATAATGACGAAAGAAATGGCCGGTTATAATGACGAAATACGTCGCTATCTATATTGACAAAACACACGCATGTCTTTAAAGACGAAATATATACCTGTCTATAATGACGACGTTAATGGCTGTGTATAATAATGACAACATAAATGGCTGTCTGTAATGATGAAATCAAGATCTGTCAACAATTACAAAATAAATGGCTGTCTATAGTGACGAAATAAATCGCCGTCTATAATAAGGAAATAAATGGCTGTCTATAATGACGAACTAAACGGCTTCCTGTAATGTCGAAATAAGTGGCCATCTATAACGGCAAAATAAATGGTTCTCTCTAATGATGAAATAAATAGCCACCTATAATGATGAAATAAATGGCCGTCTATAATGACGAAATAAATAGCTGTCTATAATGATGAAATAAATGGCCATCTATAATGACGAAATAAATGGCCATCTATAATGATGAAATAAATAGCTGTCTATAATGATGAAATAAACAGCTGTCTATAATGATGAAATAAATGGCCATCTATAATGATGAAATAAATAGCCATCTATAATGATGAAATAAATGGCCGTTTATAATGACGAAATAAATGGCCGTTTATAATGATGAAATAAATAGCCGTCTATAATGATGAAATAAATGGCCGTTTATAATGATGAAATAAATAGCCATCTATAATGATGAAATAAATAGCCATCTATAATGATGAAATAAACAGCCGTCTATAATGATGAAATAAATAGCCGTCTATAATGATGAAATAAATAGCCATCTATAATGATGAAATAAATAGCCATCTATAATGATGAAATAAACAGCCGTCTATAATGACGAAATAAATGGCCGTCTATAATGATGAAATAAATAGCCGTCTATAATGACGAAATAAATGGCTGTCTATAATGATGAAATAAATGGCCGTTTATAATGATGAAATAAATAGCCATCTATAATGATGAAATAAACAGCCGTCTCTAATGATGAAATAAATGGCTGTCTATAATGATGAAATAAATGGCTGTCTATAATGATGAAATAAATGGCTGTCTATAATGATGAAATAAATGGCTGTCTATAATGATGAAATAAATGGCTGTCTATAATGATGAAATAAATGGCCGTCTATAATGATGAAATAAATGGCTGTCTATAATGATGAAATAAATGGCTGTCTATAATGATGAAATAAATGGCTGTCTATAATGATGAAATAAATGGCCGTCTATAATGATGAAATAAATAGCCATCTATAATGATGAAATAAATGGCTGTCTATAATGATGAAATAAATGGCTGTCTATAATGATGAAATAAATAGCCATCTATAATGATGAAATAAATGGCTGTCTATAATGATGAAATAAATGGCTGTCTATAATGATGAAATAAATGGCTGTCTATAATGATGAAATAAATGGCCGTCTATAATGATGAAATAAATGGCTGTCTATAATGATGAAATAAATGGCCGTTTATAATGATGAAATAAATAGCCGTCTATAATGAGGAAATAAATAGCCGTCTATAATGACGAAATAAATAGCCGTCTATAATGATGAAATAAATAGCTGTCTATAATGACGAAATAAATAGCCGTCTATAATGTTGAAATAAATGGCTGTCTATAATGATGAAATAAACAGCTGTCTATAATGATGAAATAAATGGCTGTCTATAATGATGAAATAAACAGCTGTCTTTAATGATGAAATAAATAGCCGTCTATAATGATGAAATAAACAGCTGTCTATAATGATGAAATAAATGGCCGTCTATAATGACGAAATAAACAGCTGTCTATAATGACGAAATAAATAGCCGTCTATAATGATGAAATAAACAGCTGTCTATAATGACGAAATAAATGGCCGTCTATAATGACGAAATAAACAGCTGTCTATAATGACGAAAAAAATGGCCGTCTATAATGACGAAATAAACAGCTGTCTATAATGATGAAATAAATGGCCGTCTATAATGACGAAATAAACAGCTGTCTATAATGACGAAATAAATAGCCGTCTATAATGATGAAATAAACAGCTGTCTATAATGACGAAATAAATGGCCGTCTATAATGACGAAATAAACAGCTGTCTATAATGACGAAATAAATGGCCGTCTATAATGATGAAATAAACAGCTGTCTATAATAATGAAATAAATGGCCGTCTATAATGACGAAATAAACAGCTGTCTATAATGATGAAATAAACAGCTGTCTATAATGATGAAATAAACAGCTGTCTATAATGATGAAATAAATGGCCGTCTATAATGACGAAATAAACAGCTGTCTATAATGACGAAATAAATAGCCGTCTATAATGATGAAATAAACAGCTGTCTATAATGATGAAATAAATGGCCGTCTATAATGACGAAATAAACAGCTGTCTATAATGATGAAATAAATGGCCGTCTATAATGACGAAATAAACAGCTATCTATAATGATGAAATAAACAGCCGTCTATAATGACGAAATAAACAGCTGTCTGTAATGATGAAATAAATGGCCGTCTATAATGACGAAATAAACAGCTGTCTATAATGATGAAATAAACAGCTGTCTATAATGATGAAATAAATGGCCGTCTATAATGACGAAATAAACAGCTGTCTATAATGATGAAATAAATAGCCGTCTATAATGATGAAATAAACAGCTGTCTATAATGATGAAATAAATGGCCGTCTATAATGACGAAATAAACAGCTGTCTATAATGATGAAATAAACAGCTGTCTATAATGATGAAATAAACAGCTGTCTATAATGATGAAATAAATGGCCGTCTATAATGACGAAATAAACAGCTGTCTATAATGACGAAATAAATAGCCGTCTATAATGATGAAATAAACAGCTGTCTATAATGATGAAATAAATGGCCGTCTATAATGACGAAATAAACAGCTGTCTATAATGATGAAATAAATGGCCGTCTATAATGATGAAATAAACAGCTGTCTATAATGATGAAATAAATAGCCGTCTATAATGATGAAATAAACAGCTGTCTGTAATGACGAAATAAATAGCCGTCTATAATGATGAAATGAACAGCTGTCTATAATGACGAAATAAACAGCTGTCTATAATGATGAAATAAATGGCTGTCTATAATGATGAAATAAATGGCTGTCTATAATGATGAAATAAATGGCTGTCTATAATGATGAAATAAATGGCTGTCTATAATGATGAAATAAATGGCCGTCTATAATGATGAAATAAATGGCTGTCTATAATGATGAAATAAATGGCTGTCTATAATGATGAAATAAATGGCTGTCTATAATGATGAAATAAATGGCCGTCTATAATGATGAAATAAATAGCCATCTATAATGATGAAATAAATGGCTGTCTATAATGATGAAATAAATGGCTGTCTATAATGATGAAATAAATAGCCATCTATAATGATGAAATAAATGGCTGTCTATAATGATGAAATAAATGGCTGTCTATAATGATGAAATAAATGGCTGTCTATAATGATGAAATAAATGGCCGTCTATAATGATGAAATAAATGGCTGTCTATAATGATGAAATAAATGGCCGTTTATAATGATGAAATAAATAGCCGTCTATAATGAGGAAATAAATAGCCGTCTATAATGACGAAATAAATAGCCGTCTATAATGATGAAATAAATAGCTGTCTATAATGACGAAATAAATAGCCGTCTATAATGTTGAAATAAATGGCTGTCTATAATGATGAAATAAATGGCTGTCTATAATGATGAAATAAATGGCTGTCTATAATGATGAAATAAACAGCTGTCTTTAATGATGAAATAAATAGCCGTCTATAATGATGAAATAAACAGCTGTCTATAATGATGAAATAAATGGCCGTCTATAATGACGAAATAAACAGCTGTCTATAATGACGAAATAAATAGCCGTCTATAATGATGAAATAAACAGCTGTCTATAATGACGAAATAAATGGCCGTCTATAATGACGAAATAAACAGCTGTCTATAATGACGAAAAAAATGGCCGTCTATAATGACGAAATAAACAGCTGTCTATAATGATGAAATAAATGGCCGTCTATAATGACGAAATAAACAGCTGTCTATAATGACGAAATAAATAGCCGTCTATAATGATGAAATAAACAGCTGTCTATAATGACGAAATAAATGGCCGTCTATAATGACGAAATAAACAGCTGTCTATAATGACGAAATAAATGGCCGTCTATAATGATGAAATAAACAGCTGTCTATAATAATGAAATAAATGGCCGTCTATAATGACGAAATAAACAGCTGTCTATAATGATGAAATAAACAGCTGTCTATAATGATGAAATAAACAGCTGTCTATAATGATGAAATAAATGGCCGTCTATAATGACGAAATAAACAGCTGTCTATAATGACGAAATAAATAGCCGTCTATAATGATGAAATAAACAGCTGTCTATAATGATGAAATAAATGGCCGTCTATAATGACGAAATAAACAGCTGTCTATAATGATGAAATAAATGGCCGTCTATAATGACGAAATAAACAGCTATCTATAATGATGAAATAAATAGCCGTCTATAATGACGAAATAAACAGCTGTCTGTAATGATGAAATAAATGGCCGTCTATAATGACGAAATAAACAGCTGTCTATAATGATGAAATAAACAGCTGTCTATAATGATGAAATAAATGGCCGTCTATAATGACGAAATAAACAGCTGTCTATAATGATGAAATAAATAGCCGTCTATAATGATGAAATAAACAGCTGTCTATAATGATGAAATAAATGGCCGTCTATAATGACGAAATAAACAGCTGTCTATAATGATGAAATAAACAGCTGTCTATAATGATGAAATAAACAGCTGTCTATAATGATGAAATAAATGGCCGTCTATAATGACGAAATAAACAGCTGTCTATAATGACGAAATAAATAGCCGTCTATAATGATGAAATAAACAGCTGTCTATAATGATGAAATAAATGGCCGTCTATAATGACGAAATAAACAGCTGTCTATAATGATGAAATAAATGGCCGTCTATAATGATGAAATAAACAGCTGTCTATAATGATGAAATAAATAGCCGTCTATAATGATGAAATAAACAGCTGTCTGTAATGACGAAATAAATAGCCGTCTATAATGATGAAATGAACAGCTGTCTATAATGACGAAATAAACAGCTGTCTATAATGATGAAATAAACAGCTGTCTATAATGACGAAATAAACAGCTGTCTATAATGATGAAATAAATGGCCGTCTATAATGACAAAATAAACAGCTGTCTATAATGATGAAATAAATAGCCGTCTATAATGATGAAATGAACAGCTGTCTATAATGACGAAATAAACAGCTGTCTATAATGATGAAATAAACAGCTGTCTATAATGATGAAATAAACAGCTGTCTATAATGACGAAATAAATGGCCGTCTATAATGACGAAATAAACAGCTGTCTATAATGACGAAAAAAAATGGCCGTCTATAATGACGAAATAAACAGCTGTCTATAATGATGAAATAAATGGCCGTCTATAATGACGAAATAAACAGCTGTCTATAATGACGAAATAAATAGCCGTCTATAATGATGAAATAAACAGCTGTCTATAATGACGAAATAAATGGCCGTCTATAATGACGAAATAAACAGCTGTCTATAATGACGAAATAAATGGCCGTCTATAATGATGAAATAAACAGCTGTCTATAATAATGAAATAAATGGCCGTCTATAATGACGAAATAAACAGCTGTCTATAATGATGAAATAAACAGCTGTCTATAATGATGAAATAAACAGCTGTCTATAATGATGAAATAAATAGCCGTCTATAATGACGAAATAAACAGCTGTCTATAATGACGAAATAAATAGCCGTCTATAATGATGAAATAAACAGCTGTCTATAATGATGAAATAAATGGCCGTCTATAATCACGAAATAAACAGCTGTCTATAATGATGAAATAAATGGCCGTCTATAATGACGAAATAAACAGCTATCTATAATGATGAAATAAATAGCCGTCTATAATGACGAAATAAACAGCTGTCTGTAATGATGAAATAAATGGCCGTCTATAATGACGAAATAAACAGCTGTCTATAATGATGAAATAAACAGCTGTCTATAATGATGAAATAAATGGCCGTCTATAATGACGAAATAAACAGCTGTCTATAATGATGAAATAAATAGCCGTCTATAATGATGAAATAAACAGCTGTCTATAATGATGAAATAAATGGCCGTCTATAATGACGAAATAAACAGCTGTCTATAATGATGAAATAAACAGCTGTCTATAATGATGAAATAAACAGCTGTCTATAATGATGAAATAAATGGCCGTCTATAATGACGAAATAAACAGCTGTCTATAATGACGAAATAAATAGCCGTCTATAATGATGAAATAAACAGCTGTCTATAATGATGAAATAAATGGCCGTCTATAATGACGAAATAAACAGCTGTCTATAATGATGAAATAAATGGCCGTCTATAATGATGAAATAAACAGCTGTCTATAATGATGAAATAAATAGCCGTCTATAATGATGAAATAAACAGCTGTCTGTAATGACGAAATAAATAGCCGTCTATAATGATGAAATGAACAGCTGTCTATAATGACGAAATAAACAGCTGTCTATAATGATGAAATAAACAGCTGTCTATAATGACGAAATAAACAGCTGTCTATAATGATGAAATGAACAGCTGTCTATAATGACGAAATAAACAGCTGTCTATAATGATGAAATAAACAGCTGTCTATAATGACGAAATAAACAGCTGTCTATAATGATGAAATAAACAGCTGTCTATAATGACGAAATAAATAGCCGTCTATAATGATGAAATAAACAGCTGTCTATAATGATGAAATAAATGGCCGTCTATAATGATGAAATAAACAGCTGTCTATAATGACGAAATAAATAGCTGTCTATAATGATGAAATAAACAGCTGTCTATAATGACGAAATAAATAGCCGTCTATAATGATGAAATAAATAGCCGTCTATAATGACGAAATAAATAGCCGTCTATAATGACGAAATAAATAGCCGTCTATAATGACGAAATAAATAGCCGTCTATAATGATGAAATAAATGGCCGTCTATAATGACGAAATAAATAGCCGTCTATAATGACGAAATAAATAGCCGTCTATAATGATGAAATAAATAGCCGTCTATAATGACGAAATAAACAGCCGTCTATAATGATGAAATAAATAGCCGTCTATAATGACGAAATAAATGGCCGTCTATAATGATGAAATAAACAGCCGTCTATAATGACGAAATAAACAGCTGTCTATAATGATGAAATAAATGGCCGTCTATAATGACGAAATAAACAGCTGTCTATAATGATGAAATAAACAGCTGTCTATAATGATGAAATAAACAGCTGTCTATAATGATGAAATAAATGGCCGTCTATAATGACGAAATAAACAGCTGTCTATAATGACGAAATAAATAGCCGTCTATAATGATGAAATAAACAGCTGTCTATAATGATGAAATAAATGGCCGTCTATAATGACGAAATAAACAGCTGTCTATAATGATGAAATAAATGGCCGTCTATAATGACGAAATAAACAGCTATCTATAATGATGAAATAAATAGCCGTCTATAATGACGAAATAAACAGCTGTCTGTAATGATGAAATAAATGGCCGTCTATAATGACGAAATAAACAGCTGTCTATAATGATGAAATAAACAGCTGTCTATAATGATGAAATAAATGGCCGTCTATAATGACGAAATAAACAGCTGTCTATAATGATGAAATAAATAGCCGTCTATAATGATGAAATAAACAGCTGTCTATAATGATGAAATAAATGGCCGTCTATAATGACGAAATAAACAGCTGTCTATAATGATGAAATAAACAGCTGTCTATAATGATGAAATAAACAGCTGTCTATAATGATGAAATAAATGGCCGTCTATAATGACGAAATAAACAGCTGTCTATAATGACGAAATAAATAGCCGTCTATAATGATGAAATAAACAGCTGTCTATAATGATGAAATAAATGGCCGTCTATAATGACGAAATAAACAGCTGTCTATAATGATGAAATAAATGGCCGTCTATAATGATGAAATAAACAGCTGTCTATAATGATGAAATAAATAGCCGTCTATAATGATGAAATAAACAGCTGTCTGTAATGACGAAATAAATAGCCGTCTATAATGATGAAATGAACAGCTGTCTATAATGACGAAATAAACAGCTGTCTATAATGATGAAATAAACAGCTGTCTATAATGACGAAATAAACAGCTGTCTATAATGATGAAATAAATGGCCGTCTATAATGACAAAATAAACAGCTGTCTATAATGATGAAATAAATAGCCGTCTATAATGATGAAATGAACAGCTGTCTATAATGACGAAATAAACAGCTGTCTATAATGATGAAATAAACAGCTGTCTATAATGATGAAATAAACAGCTGTCTATAATGACGAAATAAATGGCCGTCTATAATGACGAAATAAACAGCTGTCTATAATGACGAAAAAAAATGGCCGTCTATAATGACGAAATAAACAGCTGTCTATAATGATGAAATAAATGGCCGTCTATAATGACGAAATAAACAGCTGTCTATAATGACGAAATAAATAGCCGTCTATAATGATGAAATAAACAGCTGTCTATAATGACGAAATAAATGGCCGTCTATAATGACGAAATAAACAGCTGTCTATAATGACGAAATAAATGGCCGTCTATAATGATGAAATAAACAGCTGTCTATAATAATGAAATAAATGGCCGTCTATAATGACGAAATAAACAGCTGTCTATAATGATGAAATAAACAGCTGTCTATAATGATGAAATAAACAGCTGTCTATAATGATGAAATAAATAGCCGTCTATAATGACGAAATAAACAGCTGTCTATAATGACGAAATAAATAGCCGTCTATAATGATGAAATAAACAGCTGTCTATAATGATGAAATAAATGGCCGTCTATAATCACGAAATAAACAGCTGTCTATAATGATGAAATAAATGGCCGTCTATAATGACGAAATAAACAGCTATCTATAATGATGAAATAAATAGCCGTCTATAATGACGAAATAAACAGCTGTCTGTAATGATGAAATAAATGGCCGTCTATAATGACGAAATAAACAGCTGTCTAATAATGATGAAATAAACAGCTGTCTATAATGATGAAATAAATGGCCGTCTATAATGACGAAATAAACAGCTGTCTATAATGATGAAATAAATAGCCGTCTATAATGATGAAATAAACAGCTGTCTATAATGATGAAATAAATGGCCGTCTATAATGACGAAATAAACAGCTGTCTATAATGATGAAATAAACAGCTGTCTATAATGATGAAATAAACAGCTGTCTATAATGATGAAATAAATGGCCGTCTATAATGACGAAATAAACAGCTGTCTATAATGACGAAATAAATAGCCGTCTATAATGATGAAATAAACAGCTGTCTATAATGATGAAATAAATGGCCGTCTATAATGACGAAATAAACAGCTGTCTATAATGATGAAATAAATGGCCGTCTATAATGATGAAATAAACAGCTGTCTATAATGATGAAATAAATAGCCGTCTATAATGATGAAATAAACAGCTGTCTGTAATGACGAAATAAATAGCCGTCTATAATGATGAAATGAACAGCTGTCTATAATGACGAAATAAACAGCTGTCTATAATGATGAAATAAACAGCTGTCTATAATGACGAAATAAACAGCTGTCTATAATGATGAAATGAACAGCTGTCTATAATGACGAAAAAACAGCTGTCTATAATGATGAAATAAACAGCTGTCTATAATGACGAAATAAACAGCTGTCTATAATGATGAAATAAACAGCTGTCTATAATGACGAAATAAATAGCCGTCTATAATGATGAAATAAACAGCTGTCTATAATGATGAAATAAATGGCCGTCTATAATGATGAAATAAACAGCTGTCTATAATGACGAAATAAATAGCTGTCTATAATGATGAAATAAACAGCTGTCTATAATGACGAAATAAATAGCCGTCTATAATGATGAAATAAATAGCCGTCTATAATGACGAAATAAATAGCCGTCTATAATGACGAAATAAATAGCCGTCTATAATGACGAAATAAATAGCCGTCTATAATGATGAAATAAATGGCCGTCTATAATGACGAAATAAATAGCCGTCTATAATGACGAAATAAATAGCCGTCTATAATGATGAAATAAATAGCCGTCTATAATGACGAAATAAACAGCCGTCTATAATGATGAAATAAATAGCCGTCTATAATGACGAAATAAATGGCCGTCTATAATGATGAAATAAACAGCCGTCTATAATGACGAAATAAACAGCTGTCTATAATGATGAAATAAATGGCCGTCTATAATGACGAAATAAACAGACGTCTATAATGACGAAATAAATAGCCGTCTATAATGATGAAATAAATGGCCGTCTATAATGATGAAATAAATGGCTGTCTATAATGATGAAATAAATAGCCGTCTATAATGATGAAATAAATAGCCGTCTATAATGATGAAATAAATGGCCGTCTATAATGACGAAATAAATAGCCGTCTATAATGATGAAATAAACAGCCGTCTATAATGATGAAATAAATGGCCTTCTTTAATGACGAAATAAATGGCCGTTTATAATGACGAAATAAATAGCCGTCTATAATGATGAAATAAATGGCCGTCTATAATGATGAAATAAATGGCCGTTTATAATGATGAAATAAATAGCCGTCTATAATGATGAAACAAATGGCCGTCTATAATGATGAAATAAATGGATCTCTACAATGACGAAGTAAATGGATGTCTGTAATAAATAAATGGTTTCGTGTAATGAAGAAATAAATGGCTCTCTATGATGACGAAATAAATAATCTGATAGGATGATACTCATGGAGTTCCAACTAGGATTGAGTCTGCGTGACATCGCTGTTTTCTATGTTTACAATCCTAATACATCTCGGCGTCAACCACGCCCAAAAGATACTGAACTCTACGATGTTGCTCAGAAGATTTGAGCAACACCCTCAGTAACGCATCCGTGAAGTGGATGAGACTTGACTGTGTGGTCCCAGTCTTCCCAATGAGCCCAAAGCATGCTCAGTTCTGGTGGGAGCTGGTTGGAGCCGAAAAATCCCAGAATGATTTTTTGAAGGAATTGCTGGGGATTCAACCCCACTGCTTTCCAAATGGTAGTTCATTGTGCTAACCACTACCCAAACCCATAACAAAAAGCCAAATCCATAAATAAAAGCCAAATCCATAATAAAAAGCCAAATCCATAACAGTAAGGATGAGTATCGAGTTAGCTGGGTGGCTGTTGATGACCAACCGGAGTCAGATCACCAACAATCCATATGCTTCAGGCTCACTGGAAAGTCTTTTCTTTGATTTTTCCACCCAGCCACGGCTCACCCCTCTTCACCTAGTTGATAGACAGCTGAAGCTTTGTGTACGGACCTAGGGGGGGGGGGAGGGAGGGGGGCTTTCTGTCATGTGAGACGAGTTTATACAGATTGGCTTGTTATGTTGTGATTCAGACCTTTAATATATTTTTTATATATATATATATATGTATACATACATATATATACATATACATAATTATATATATACAGGGGGGTGCAAAAGTAGGTATACAGTAAGTATCACATCATTATTATAATGCTTAATTCCGCTCTCGATTAGAGGAGTGTGTGAATACCGACGGCAAGCAGTTTGAGTATCTGAGAGATTAAGGCTGTGCTTGTTATTACATGTATATGCAATATTCATTTGTATAATGAATGCAATGAGTATTGTACGTGTTTTCTTTTTTCATAACTGTATACTACTTTTGCACCCCCCTGTATATACATACATATATATATATATATATATATATAGAGAGAGAGAGAGAGAGGGAGAGAGAGAGAGAGATGCTCCTTTTTTGAAGATAAGATACACAGAATACACATATCATTTACATGTAACCAAGATTATCCCAATGATAGGGTGTTACAATACCAGTATAAAATATAGACTAGATAAAACATAGGCTGGGTGGGGCCTCAGGACCTGGCCAGCTCATGGGTTTATGTGCAGGCTTAAGGCTTATATCATGATCACCATACACATGGCACCTGTGACGTTAGTGCATATGGAATTCGTTCCGAGCGAGGAGACGTCGTCTTGAGAAACTGAAACTGAAAGCTAACCACGACAACATAGAAACTGGTTTCAGTGTGGGTTTTTTTTTCAGTCATATGATATTTATTGGTCATATGAGTGTGATATTAATTTTCGTTGGTTATGTGAGTGTGATGCTTGTTGGTCATAGAAGTATGATCTTTTTTGGTCGTATGAGTGTGATATTTTTTGTCATATTAGTGTGATGTTTTGTTGGATATGTTAGTGTGATGTGTTGTTGGTTATCTGAGTGTGATGTTTGTTGGTCATATGAGACTGATATTTGTTAGTCATATGACTGGGACATTTCATGGTCATATGATATTTATTTGTCATATGAGTGTGGTATTTGTTGGTCATATTAGTGTGATATTTTGTTGGTCATGTAAGTGTGATTTTTTTTTGTGGTCATATGAGACTGATATTTGTTGCTCATATATGTGTGACATTTCTTAGTCATATGAGTGTGATATTTGTTGTCATGTGTCTTCTTCAGACTGATGATGAGGCGAGTTTCTCAGCAGGCATGCTTCAGGGAGCTAACTAGCCTCTCAAGATCAGACTGTGTGTTAGACACCAAGGTAGGACATCAGTGAATAATAATTCTTGGATTAGGATCGGACTCAAAATGGTCTTTGCTCTGAGGTGTACAAGGTTGATAAGCTTGCCATCAGATCTAGTTTCAGGTTCACCCAGTCGGCAGATGCTCAGCACGTGCAACAGCACGAGGGAGACGAAGATCCTGAGAAGAGTTGGGGCAAGGACGCAGCCCTGCTTCCCTCTGCTTTGAATGGGGAACGGCTCAGAGAACGATCCATCAAACTGCACTGTTCCCTGCAACCTGTCATGGAAAGAGATGATGAAGTCCAGCAGCTATGGAGGATATCTGGTCTACTTCAGAAGTGGGAAGAGCCCTTTCTACTAACCAGGTCAAAAGCTTTGGTCAGATCGATGAAGGTAATGTATAAAAGCGGTCTCTGTTCTGTCTCTCGTCTCCTGTAGTCATCTTACCGAAATGATCATGCTGGTGTTGGATCGCTCTTTACTGAAGCCACACTGGGAGCGCGGTTTGTTAGTGTGTGCAGCCCCTTCAGAACCATTCAGGTAAAAGTCTTGCTGGTGGTCCAGGCAGTGATATGCCTCTCTAACTGTTACAGTCACTGAGGTCTCCCACTTATTTGTGGGTAGCCTTGGGAAAGACAAAGTCAGTGGAGATTCCGTACAAAAATCGCTGGTAGGTCTACGGGAAACCACCATCGTATCATCCCCAGTGAGTCACGGCCACACACAATAGAAGAAAATGTAGGTAGGTGGGTAGGTAGACAGATAGATAGACAGACAGACAGATAGATAGATAGATAGATAGATTGATAGATAGATAGATAGATAGATAGTTATATAGATAGAGAGATAGAGAGATAGATAGAGAGATAGACAGGTAGGTAGGTGGGTAGGTAGACAGATAGATAGACAGACAGATAGATAGACAGACAGACAGACAGATAGATAGATAGATAGATTAGATAGATAGATAGATAGATAGATAGATACATAGATAGATAGATAGATAGACAGACAGATAGATAGATAGATAGATAGATAGATAGATAGAGAGATAGACAGGTGGGTAGGTGGGTAGGTAGACAGATAGATAGACAGACAGACAGACAGATAGATAGATAGATAGATAGATAGACAGACAGACAGATAGATAAATAGATAGATAGATAGGTAGATAGACAGACAGACAGATAGATAGATAGACAGACAGATAGATAGATAGATAGATAGATAGACAGACAGATAGATAGATAGGTAGATAGATAGACAGGTAGATAGATAGATAGATCAGTAACCATGATATCAACAATGTAAAAGCCTGAGTGATAAGGCCAGTCTCTATTTGTGACTGGAAGTGGGAAAGAGTGTGCATACTCCTTATTGCAGTCGTCAGTGAATTCCAAAATGTTAAGATATTTGGGTGGAGCTCATATGAAATTGCAATGTGCGAAGTGCGATGACTCCTTCTTGAACAAATTTCAGACTCCAAAAGTAGTAGGACACCACCTAGTAAGGTGTGTACTGATGACAGTCACTTGGTCGCAGAGCTGGAGGCAATGACCGTCCTCCTTGGAGAGGTGAATATTATGTCCATCATCAATACCTCCCGTAAATTGCCAACACCAAAAGCGTTAGTTTTTATATAAAGTCATCCAAAAGAAGGAATGGAAACTGACGTTGTTATGACAACAGGGAATAAAGACAAACAGAACTGAGAGTTATGCAGATGATAACGAATATTCTGTGGAATTCATACATGGATTGAGGCTTCATGGGGTATATATATATATTTTACTAAAATATGTTATGGTACCATTCAGGCTTGAGAAATGCAGGTACATGTACTGCAGGGTTCATCAGTTAATTTGTATAACACTCTCCACAACAAATCCATAAAGTGGATGACTCTGAACTGTGTGGTCTCAACCTTTCACTTGCGCACGTAGTACGTTCAGCCATGGGTAAGGAATGGTCAAAGTGAAAATGCTCAGTCGTTTGGACTAATAGGGGTCCAGTAAATTTCCACTCACCAAGATTTTTTTTCAATAAACACTGTACCAACTGAATCTTTGTCATTAATTAAATGTCTTGTTCCTATTTGAACGTTTCATTAATACTGACCAAAATTTATGACCAACTTATGTTTTGCAGGATCTGATGCACTAGATTAATCCACTCGTGAGCTTTAGGAATTCCTTTCTGAACCTCTGGCCTGTCAGGCAGTACAGATAGAAGTTCATGGAGAAATTAAAACAACTGACAAGACCAAAAACTTTATGAAAAAAATGATTTAACGCCACTTCATAAACATTATTCGAATCAGTGAAGTCAGCAAGTGTTAAATATATTATATTCTTGATGGCGTAAGGTAATGTGAAGACTATGAAGGACACAGACACAACAAGAGCTGTGAGAGTGATGGAATTCACTTTTCTCTCTCTATCACTCTGCTGTGTGTCTGTGGCAGTAAACTGGTCACCAGCTTCCCTCACAGACGTTCTTAACTTCGCCACAAGCACGATGTTACCAATCATCAGACAAATGAAAGGCAGCACAGAAAACATGAGGAGATCTATTGTCGTAAACACTTTCTTAACAAAGACTTCATACTGACCTTGTGCAGTACAGTGCCCATCTAAAACTTTCATTCCATAGAGAAAGTGAGAGTAGAACAAGCTGAAAATGATGACAATGCCCACAATGATGCCCCAAGATGTCTTTGCTGTACAGAGCACATTCACACGATGTGGCCACACCACAGACATGGCTCTGTGTGTCACCATCACAACCACAAGCCAGGCAGAACAGGCGGGTGTTACGTTAACTATGAAAATTATTATCTTACATATAGCATCGTCAAAACTGGACACATTTAATCCCGTTAGTAATAAAACCAAGTTATGGAGAGGCCCCATAAGGTTGAAACAGAGATCAGTCACAGCCAGACACAGGAAGTAACAGTCCAGGGCAGAACGGTTGGCTTGCAATCTACGAAGAATGACGATAGTCATCACATTGCCAAACACACCCAGGATAAGCACAATGGGCAGACCAATTGTCAAGATCCAATCTGCTGTCTGAACTAATGGCAAGGAGAAAAAGATTTCAAGTATGTCTTCTGATAAGACAGAATCACCTATTGTGATATTTGTCACCGTCATCATGATGTATGTTACATTTCTCACAACGAATGTAAAATCACCTCTCATGACATCAGACAAAGTCGTCATCAAGTGTGTTACATTTCTGTGATCCATGGTTCAGGGGACATAAACCAACAACCTGGTCTCTTGAAATCAGCGTTGAGGGAAGTCTTTGGAAATACTTCGGTGATTATTTCTGACTTTCAACCAAGCTCAGGTCCGTGAATATCAGTGATTGTCTTACATCAGGGCTAAATAACAGCCATACACATCTTATGATCAAAGAATAGCTTATTGTGGTATAGGCTGCGTTAGTCCTTTTACATGTGGCAGTGGGGGGGTTGAGGGTTTTACATGATATCCATCAACGCAAACGCCCCACAATCAAACTCCATAAAGTGAAGGTCAGTCACATAACCTGGTAACCAGGCCAGTTTTATTTGATATTATTAGACACAAACTGTTCAATATGGCCAGCTAATGTCATAATACTGCACACAATACAAGACTGAAATACAGGGTGACGTTCATCAAACCCATACACACACGGGAACAATGTCAAGGAAGTCAAAACACACACACACACACACACACACACACACACACACACACACACACACACACACACACACACACACACACACACACACACACACACACACACACACACACACACACACACACACACTGAGACGGCCCCTGAGAGAGGGTGTGTGCTGAATACGAGTCATGGATCTACGAGTACATCTGTACATTTGATCATGGTTGCTTCAGACGAAGGCAAACAATAAAGCTTTGAATGGCATCTGTAGCCAGCCACTTGTAACAAGGTGTGAAAGACGTTTTAATAACACAATCAAAAGGCAAAACAGAACTAAATCTATGCCTACCTGAGTACGAGGAAAATGCCAACATCATTCTGTTGTAAGAGAGAATCTAAGCGTTTCAATTTGTCAAAGAAGATTTCGATGTCGAAAAAATAACAGTCCTATTTATGACACCGGAAAATCCCAAAAGATATGTCAAAATCAATTTTCATTGCACTTTCAAAACAAAAAAAACAGGGCTGTATAATGCAAACTCCATCGTACAATCAGTTTGATGAGTCATGTAGCAAACATCCTCTAAAGAATAATCTTGATGAGTCATGTAGCAAACATCCTCTTAAGAATAATCATGATGAGGACAAGGAACAGAGTCCTCATAGAGAGGTCAGTCGAGTTTGAATAAGGATTTATTTTTATGCTTTGTTGATTATACCAAGGCTTTTGATTGGGTAAGACACGAAGAATTGATCAACCAACTAGATAGGCTCAATATTGATGGAAAAGATCTCAGAATAATTTGAGATATACAAACAGCAGCAATGAAAATGGAAAACGATATAAGCTCTTTCCAAAATATCAAAAGAGGGGTCAGGCAGGGTAGTGTACTGTCACCAAATTTGTTTTCAGTTTTCAGCAAAACCATCATGAGAGACCCAGAAGAATTCCCTGGGATAAAGGTTGAAGAGGAAAAATGATAACATTCCTTACGCAGATGACTTAGTGTTAATTGCAGAAAATGAAAAAGATCCGCAATACATTAGAACTAGAAAGCAAAAATAAAGGGCTGGAGCTAAATAGCAAGAAGACTGAAGTCATGGTAATCACTAAAAACATGAAATCCCCTCATGCAAAATAACAACAAATGTCACAACTTTGAGACAAGTTGAAAAGTTTAAATATCTGGGAACGGTCATCTCACGAGACGGCAGATGCACATCAGAAATAGCCAACAGAATCGGCCAAGCCAAAACAGCATTCAAGAAGTTGAAAAGCGTTCTTACCAACAAATGCCTATCAATTAACATCAGGAAGACAGTTCTTGAGCGTTATATAGAACCGATACTGTTATACGGTTGTGAGGCATGGGCAGTCAACGCGCAAAGCCAGAACAATATTAACCTCTTCACTGCCGAATGCAAATGCACCCTATATGCCGGGGAATAGACTGCCTGTGTTCACTTACATTGTTCACTTCATTATATCTTGTGAAGTACTTAGAATTCAAGCTTGATAATTTGCCCACTGACTTGACATATGCTGTAGGTTGCTTTTAAACAATCTCCAAGTAATTATGACCACATTTCTTCCCAAAGTGATTGATTAATTATAATCAAATAATAACAAACACACACTTTCCTCATCAGAGCTGTCATTCTGAGTGCCCCCCATTTCGACAGTAGAGGCAAAACATCACATGTTTCTTCTTTTTCACAATCTCCTGAGTCATATAAGTAGTAGTAGTAGTAGTAGTAGTAGTAGTAGTAGTAGCAGTAGTAGTAGTAGTAGTAATAATATGGACTGGCTTTCAATGGCCTAGGCCTTGATGCCTATTTACGTCCCCTCTTTCTCAACTATTTCTAATACAGGTGTTAAAATGCGCATTTTCTTTTTGTTTACATAAAGCCTAATCAGGCCTTTAATCATCATAATCAATGAAAAGTTCTTTAAATTTTGGAATTTCGTCCAAAAATTCTTGAATTTGTTAGTATCTTGTGCAAATTTTATGTTAGTTGGGAGTTTATTCCACAAAGGGCTACTCGATGTAAATCATTTTCGTCACTGTCGGAATCATTTTAAGTCTCATTCAACACTTCCTGAGCTGTGAAATGTCGTGTTTGCTTTCGCAAAGAAGCGTCAGCCATATTGAACAGCAACAACTCAGGCACAAGAGCAAAATAATGACAAAAGTGCAACGAAAAATAAATGCACTCGCCACGTTTTTGTAGCCGAAGGAAGGGACAGTATTCACTGCAAGTTTGGAGTTATTTCCCTTCAGTTATTACCAGGGAAGATGGTTTGTTTACATCGTGTCATCAGCCCAGAAATTCTCCGGGCTACAGGCGTACAGAATGCACGTTTCAGCCCAGAAAATTTCCGGGCTCGGGCAGTTAACGGGTTAAGGCAGCTAAAATGTGATTTCTAAGAAGAATGTTGAGGGTTCAATGGACAGTAAAGAAAACAAACAAAATAATCTTGATGGAGGCACACACAAGAAGATCAATGATAAAGAAGATTAGGAAAAGACAAGCAACATTTATAAGAGAACACAGATAGACCCAGGGAGAAAACATTGGACAGGGTGGCTGAGGACAGAGAGGGTGGAAGATATACTTGCAGTGACGAGGGATAGATTCATATGGACGGCCATGATTACTAACGCCATGCAGCAGGAAACATGATGATGATGATGATGATGATGATGATGATGATGATGATGATGATGATGATGATGATGATGATGATGATGATGATGATAAATGTATTTGACGGCCAAAGCTTTGCTACAAAGACACCCTGTAAAAATCAATCCAGAAATGTGACATTGATGAAGAACAGTGGGAAATCATGGTCACAAACATGTCTGAATGGACGCAAGCTAGTTGCGAGGGAACAGAAGCTTATGAAAATGAAAGACGGAGCAGCCAAGTGGAAAAGTATGCAGCAGAAAAGGCCAAAACCAACTCTGAAGAGCGTTCCATTGAGTGTCCAGTATGCGGCCACCTCTATGCATCAGATTTTGGCCTGAGATCCCACATAAGGGTACACAAATAAAGTGCTAGGTTGGACTATATCGACCACGATAGCTGATTATATATATTTATATATCAAATCAATTTTTTAGTGGAGTATGGAAAACTCAAGCTGATGGAAGAGCTGACCACGCTCCACAATGTTGTTACACATCTTTATCTTTGGTGAGTGTGCATGCTGGGTATTTTCATATTTCCTGAAGCCAGCCACTGACATGACTTACAGGCTCTTTAAGCAAACAGAGTGAGATAATAAAAAAAAAATTTAAAAGAAAGTCAACTGAAAGGTTGCCCTCAACACTGTGTCTTAATGTGTGCTTTTGTTGCGGATGTCGAGAATGACCAGTTCATAAAATAAATTGTAATAAAATCTCTGTGTGTTGACCAGAAGGGTTACTGTTTTCATCTTATTGTTGGTTGTTTGCTCTGAAGAAAGAAAAAAAATCGTCATGCACACAGATTGAGACCAATATGTAAGACACGCCTTACGTCGGCCTGTATCATTCAAGTTCATATTGTTTTAGCCCAGCCGACCACTAGAGCCGTATCAGGGCTAAGACAACAAGAACTCCAAGTTAAATTAAGAAGAAAACAATTAAAAACCAAACTCACAGTTATCCTTTCAAGTCTAAATTGCATTTAGAACATTTTCCTATACGTAGGATTATTTAATATGAAATGTATTGATCTCTCGTAAAACTTGAAAATTGCACCCAGGAGAACATCTCTGAAGAGGTTCTTTAAGGAGTCTGCTGTGTAGTATTTATGCTCGCATCATGCAAATCCCATGATTAGCATGTATCGTACAAAAAGTTTTACCAATATTTTTTCTTTTTCGTTTGTTTTGTTTTCTTTTGTGTTTCGCTGCTCCATTTTTTTGTACCACCCGTATGTCACTACTCCCATGGCGCTCACCTGAGCTCTTCAAGACACGTCCGGAGCTACCATACCTGAGGTCACCATGGAAGCAGAACATGAAGGGCAACAGATACTGGAACAATTGTTCACAATGCTATGATTATGACAATGAAAATAATAATGATGATGCGATGGAGTCCCATTTCAGATTGAGACTGATTGGCAGGGTTGTGCCGCACGTATACTTTCACTATATACCCTGGCGTTGACCAGGTCTGAGAGATACAGACACTTGCAGTGTTGGTCGAGAAATTCAAACAGCATCCTCCTTGGTACATCTGTAAAAATATATGAGGCTCGACTATGAGCTCCTAGTCTTCCAAATGAACCCAAAGCATGCTCTGCTCTGTGTATAATTCAGTCGGCAAAAAAGTCAGCAATGATATTATGGAATGATCGGGATTCAAATCCAAGACCTGGTCAATGGTCTGTTGGGATACACACATTTCACCAGCAAATATCACACTCTAACATGTGATCAATGAATATCACACACACACAAACATTTCACCACAACACATCACACTCTAACATGTGATCAATAAACATCACACACACAAACATTTCACCACAACACATCACACTCTAACATGTGATCAATAAATATCACACACACAAACATTTCACCACAACACATCACACTCTAACATGTGATCAATAAATATCACACACAGAAACATTTCACCACAGAACATCACACTCTAACATGTGATCAATAAATATCACACACAGAAATATTTCACCACAAAACATCACACTCTAACATGTGATCAATAAATATCACACACACAAACATTTCACCACAAAACATCACACTCTAACATGTGATCAATGAATATCACACAGTAACACATTTCACCAGCAAATAATCACACTCTAACATGTGATCAATAATATCACACACACAAACATTTCACCACAAACATCACATTTCAACATGTGATCAATAAATATCACACACAGAAACATTTCACCACAAAACATCACACTCTAACATGTGATCAATGAATATCCACACACAAACATTTCACCACAAAACATCACACTCTAACATGTGATCAATAAAATCACACACAAAACATTTCACCACAAAACATCACACTCTAACATGTGATCAAAAATATCGACACACACAAACATTTCTCCACAAAACATCACACTCTAACATTGGATCAATAAATATCACACTCAAAACATTTCCCACAAAACATCACACTCTAACATGTGATCTTAAACATCACACAGAAAACTTTCACCACAAAACATCACACTCTAACATGTGATCAATAAATATCCACACAAAACATTTCACCACAAAACATCACATTCAACATATGATCAATAAAAATCACACACAGAAAATTTCACCAGAAAACATCACACTCTAACATGTGATCAATGAATATCACACACGGGAACATTTCATTCAAGAACCTAATACACGAGCCAGTAATGAAATGAGTCAACGCTGGCTTTCAACTGAAGGTTGTGTGTTCCATCAGCCCGGGTATCCCCATCTGGTGCGTAAAGTGTAGACATTTTTCCTATCGCCCGATCAACATGTATGCAGACCACCAGTATCTAAATCCCCTTCATGAGTTTACACACTCACAATATTAAATATGCACGTTAAAGATCTGTTAATCATGTCAGTGGTTGGCTTATGCAAACATGAAAACACCTGGCATGCACGCTCACCAAAGGTGCAAACTGCTCAACAGCTTGAGTTTTCCATAATCCACTAAAATGTCTAATCATGTGTAATCCTCACTAAGTCCACATGAGTTTGGAAAATATCGCTATACAAGTGTGATTTATGAATATATGACCAATAACCAGATCACATAGGAAATAGCCAACAGAATCGGCCAAGTCAAAACAGCATTCAAGAAGATGAAAAGCATTCTTACCAACAAATGCTTATCAATTAACACCAGGAAGAGTGTTCTTGAATGTTTATACAACCGATAATGATATACGGTTGTGAGGCATGAACAGTCAACAAGCAATCCAGAACAAGATTGAGGCAGCCGAGATGTGGTTTCTAAGAAGAATGTTGGAGTTGCATGGAAGCAAAGAAAACAAACGAGACAGTCTTGATGGAGGAGAAGAGCATTCATAAGGAAGATTAGGAAAAGACCGGCAACATTTAAGGCCATTTTATGAGGAAAGGGGAATTGGACCATCTGGTCACAACAGGAAAGTTGGAGGGAAAGAGAGCACTGGGTAGACCCAGGGAGAAAATACTAGACGGACTTGCAGAGTGGCTGAAGACAAAGAGGGTGCAAGAGGCACTCAAGGCAACAAAGGATAGAAACAAATGGAGGGCCATGATCGCCAACGCCATGTGACAAGGCACTTGATGATGATGATGACCAATACAAATGACGCCACAACCAGAATTGTGTAGTTTTTCAACCATCCAGTACTTCACTGCAGCATCAAGCCATCAGACCAAGTGTTCTGGTCACAAGTTTTATAGCCAGCCATTCAATTTTCTTCGTGAATTGTTTTCCCAGTTCATTCTGTGACTATAGGTATCCACTGTATAACATACAGACACGTATACTGCCGGTAATTTATGGCATTCTTTGCAGCTTGTTCACGTCAGTTTTCTTGTTTATATTCTAGTATATCTTAGTCTCGTTTCTTTATCGGAAATTTAATGTCACCTGTTTTGAGGCAAGGTGGATGATTTATTACTGTGCTAGGTCTTGAACTGAATACTTGATGGTAAACACCCAGTGTTACGAGCCGTACATTAATGTTATCAGATAAATGAGCAAACATGTGCACGTACATGCAGTATGCGATGTATGCGCACACATACTCACAAATGCAAGAGCAGCAATCCACACGCGCACGCGCACCACGCACGCACGCACGCGCAGAGCATATACACACACAGGCATACACACACATACAGAGGGCAGACAGACAAACAGACAGAGACAGAGACTCTGTGAATGTGTGTGTGTGTGTTGTGTGTGTGTGTGTGTGTGTGTGTGTGTGTGTGTGTGTGTGTGTGTTGTGTGTGTTTATGTGTGTGTGTGTTGCTTGTGTGTGTGTGTGTGTGTGTGTGATGCTGTGTGTGTTATGTGTGTGTGTGTGATGTGCTCTGTAATGTGCGCTTCTGTTGTGTGGCGTTGTGTGTGTGTGTGTGTGTGTCTCTGTCTGTCTGTCTGTCTGTCTGTGTGGCAGTATGTGTGTCTGTGTGCCTGTGTGTCTCCTTCATCTTTCTCTCTCTCTCTCTCTCTCTTCTCTCTCTCTCTCCTCTCTCTCTCTCTCTCTCTCTCTCTGTGCTTATGTGTATGCACGTATGTGTGTATACTGTGTACGTGTTTGTATGTGCGGAGCACACGTGTGTCTGTGTGAGTATAGACTATGTCTTTACTAAAACACGTCCTTGTGTATAATGTGATAGTGTTTTTAGATACGAGTCCGACAGTGTAGCCTAGCCTATGAAGAAACAACTGTACATAAATGTGTGAACCTACACACTTGTGCGCATGTTAGTCATAACATGTTAGTGTTACATGTTTATCAGGCTTTTCTCGTTTATCGACCAGTGATCCTTTACGACCTGGGTTTTTTTATTTGTTTGTTTGTTTTTTTACGCTTTCCTTGCTCCTGCCTTCCCTGGTTTGGTCCTTGACAAGTGTTGTCACAATTCAGACCATGTATTCACAGCAATAAATGGTCACAATCCACAAGATCAGGATAAATATAGTGCAAATACACTGCAGTAGCTGAAAACACGAACATGAGCAACTGATCAACAAGGGAGGTAAATGTGATGTCACTTTTTTTCGCAGACGATTGTGCGTTAAATGCTTACAGTGGTGAATAGATGCAACAATGCATGGACAAATTTTCAACTGCTTGCGACAACTTCGGTCTTACAATAAGCACCAAGAAAACCGAAGTCATGTATCAGCCTCCTCCAGGTGTTCCATATACTGAACCAAATATCGAGGTCAAGGGCACAAAACTACATGCAGTCGACAACTTCACATATCTCGGCAGTTCCCTATCACGTTGTGTGCATATTGACGACGAAGTCAACAAACGCATAGTTAGGGCCAGTATTGCATTTGGGAAGCTGTGTTCTACTGTATGGGACAGAAGAGGTATCTCGGCCACAACTAAAATTAAAGTGTACAAAGCGGTAGTCCTCACCACTCTCCTCTACGGCAGTGAGACCTGGACTGTTTACAGTAGACACGCAAGGAAATTGAATTATTTTCACACCAAAAGCCTCTGAAAGATTCTCAATATCCGATGGCAAGAGAAGATCCCTGATACAGAAGTACTAGAGAGAGCCAATCTCCCCTCCATCCACACTTTACTTCAAAAGAGTCAAGTTCGCTGGGCTGGCCATGTGTATCGGATGTCTGACACCAGAATTCCGAAGCAACTCCTCTACGGGGAACTAGCGTCTGGCAAGAGAACAGTTGGAGGCCAGAAAAACGGTTTAAAGACAGCTTGAAGGCATCGCTAAAATCCCTCAACATAGACTGGGAGAATTGGGAAAATCTTGCCCTCGACCATACAGTCTGGCGTAGAAGAATCGAAACCGGATGTACCACTTCAGAAGTGTCTCGTATCCAATCTGCACAAGAAAAACGAGCTGCACGGAAAGCTAGGGCTGCAAACCCTTCAACCACAGTAACCGACCACAGATGTCCAACCTGTGGACGTTACTTCCGTGCCTGGATCGGATTAATCAGTCACCTCTGGACACACTGACTCAAATCAACTTCATGAAGCCGTGGTCATTATCGACGATGACAGACGAACACCAACACCAGTGTTAAATGTTTATCAGGCTTTTCTCGTTTATTGACCAGTGATCCTTTACGACCTTTTTTTTTTTTTTTTTTTTTAGACTTTCCTTGCTCCTGCCTTCCCTGGTTTGGTCCTTGACAAGTGTTGTCACAATTCAGACCATGTATCCACAGCAATAAATTGTCACAATCCACAAGATCAGGATAAATATGGTGCAAATACACCGCAGTAGCCGAAAACACGAACATGAGCAACTGAGCAACAAGGGAGGCAAATGTGATGTCACTTTCTCCAGCTCCACTGAACACCAGGGAAGTCGTACTGTTTTTCCATTAAAACTCTGTGTATTTGTTCTTCGTTGTCTTAACGAGACAGTCTTGATGGAGGCAGATACAGGGAGATTACTCATGGGGAAGATTGGGAAAAGACAGGCAGCATTTTTAGGCCATTTTGTGAGGAGGGGGGATTTGGAGTACACTGAACCAGAAAAAAAAACACGGAAAAAAAACAAGAACGTGTATCTAATACAAGACAAGACAGGCGCAAATTTTGTCAAGCGTAAGATCACAAACAAACAAACACCAGATACAAGAATTAGGACAAAAGATTTAAACTTCGCTGCTGCTCCATCCACACTTAAATACGCGTTCTTATTCTTTTTTCGTGTTTTTTCTGGTTCCTGTTTGCTTGAACGCGGTCAGTCACACTTGTTTTAGATTTCGTGGTACAGTGGTTAGCCCAATGAAACACCAACTGAAAGGTTGTGGGTTCGAATCCCTATCAGTCCTTTCAAAATCATTGTGGGATTTTTCAGTCCCAATCAGGTTTTACCCAGAGCTGAGCATGCTGTGAACTCATTGGGAAGACTGGGACCGTACAGTTGAGCCTCATCCCCTTCACGGATGCAGTGACTGAGGGTGTCCCAGCCCGCAGTATTAAACACTGGCTTGTTTGCTGCCCATCTTAATGTTTCCATCATTATGGTGGCGTCAGCTTTGTGTTTCAAAGATCTTTTCCCCACCTCTCTGTTCCTTCTTCACCCCTTTTCACTCCTCATTTCAAGACCTCACCAGCATGTAGAGGTTTGCGCAGGCTCAGGGAGTCTGCCAGATAATTGCGAGCAGATTTGGGTGGAGCGCATATGGAATTGTCCGAGTGCGATGAATCCCTTTTGAGCAAATTACAAGCTCCAAACTCCTCACATGAGTGATCTTTTCTACCATGGCTTTCTCCAACGATGGTACTCAGTTTGAAAGACGCATTAAATATAGTGTAATTATGAATGGTGTGGAAAAGCCTTGGTAGACCTATTTTGTAACCCCACCCCCTCCTCCTCGAATCCCAAATAGACCTACACCCTCCCAGACCTGTCCCTTGTTTCCAACATTCATTTTCATTCCACCTGTTAAGTGTTTTATGTTTTTCTCACTCCAGTGTTTTGAGCTGGGAAGGAGTGGGAATGGGAATGGGGATGGAGAATTACACACACACACACACACACACACACACACACACACACACACACACACACACACACACTCACTCACTCACTCACACTGAATAGAAGAGCATAACTGACATTAATACACACCTGTTGATTGTCAGGTAATATGCAAATGTAAATACACATGCACACATGCACATATGTAACCGCTTAAACAATAATAATAATGATAATATTATTATTATTATCATTGTTATTGTTGTTGTTGTTATTAATGATGATGATGATGAAGATGACGATAATAAAATCATAGTAATAACAATGATGGAATGATAATTATATTAATAGAAACTCTCTCTCTCTCTCTCTCACACCACACTCCCCCACACACACACACACACACACACACACACACACACACACAACACACACACACACACACAGAGTCACAAACGCACGCACACAACAGAGAGAGAGAGAGAGAATCATACAGATATGCACAAACAAACACACTTTCAAACACACACATACACATACATACTCTCTCACTCTCTCACTCACATACACACACACACACGCACACACACACACACACACACACACACACACACACACACACACACACACACACACACACACACACACACAAACACAAACACACACACAGATTTATATTCAAAGATCAATTTTATTTCCATAACAGCACATTCCGCTGACCCAAATTGAATCCTCACAAATAATCAGCCCTTCTTTTTCTTGCCCTTGCACACATTTGTTACAGTTGTATCAAATACATTTATCATAATCAAATAACAATAATAAAATAAGGACGACAATAAAAAACTGGAGTTTGTTCATGACAGATTTATCGTACTCAAGGCACGTCCATATATGCTCTACTCAAGTCTGCCAGTAATTATGAAGCAGATTCCAGAACCTTGCAGTGAAACCTATGCGCCAGGAAGGTTCTGAAACAGGGAGACAGGGAGGAAGGTAATCTATGAAAAATTGAGCTGACACCACCAGAAATGATAGAAGCATTAAGATTGCCAGCAACATGGCCAGTTTTTGATACCGTTATCGTTACCGTTATTTTTGTTTAAAACCCAGCCGACTACGCAGAGCCATATCAGGGCTGTAACCATCTCAAAACATACACAATACTTCAACTGGAAAAAAGAAAAGACAACTCTGTACACATACCAATGCATTCGCAAACATAATCTAAGGATATAGCCCTGGAGTTGACCACTCAGTCCAATTTTTCAACAACAACAAAAACTCGAATACGAATTCATATATAACTAAGGGCACTAAAGATGTATAAAAAAAATGGGCCTTAATCACCTGAAACTCCTCCTGCAAATCACATTTCCTTAGAGCCAAAAATGCGCTCAATACACGTACCCAATTACCAATCCTAAGATAAAGTATGTAAGGCTTTATACAACACATACAGGTGAATGGACCAGCAAGGCACAAAATGATAGGAAGAAATGACAGAAAGCACAGGAGGAAGGCAGAAACAAAGAGAGTAACAGAAAAGAAGAAACTTCCAGCATAGAATTTCTGGAAGGCGGGGATACTATTTATACTGAAAGAGCCCCTCAGCATACCTGGGAGGAGGTACTGGGATTGAACTCAAGAAATCAGATAAGGAGTCCAGTGCTCAATTAAAAGATCCAGCGAGCCTGTTAGAAAAACAAAAAGTCAACCTAAAATCTGCATTACAATCAAACACATGACACTATCAACCCTGCGACTCCCACACTCTATTCAAAACCATCAAAAAAATTTTATTTTTGCAGTTAAATTGATGCTGAAACCACCTGTTATTATCATTATTGTTTCATAAAGCCCAGCCAACTGCACACAGCCACATCAGGGCTATAACCGCTCAAAACACACACAAAACCCGACTGACCCAGTAAAAAAAAAAAAAGGAGGGGGGGGGAGGGAGAAAAATGAAAAACAAAAAATCTGGATATGAAAATTCAGCACACACATCAATGCATTCACACATAAAATCTAAGGATATGCCCATGGCACTGATAATTCTGCCCAATTTATGACCAGAGGGTTTTAAATAGAAATGTATAAATGCAACAAAGAGCACTAAGACATAAAAAAAAAAACTGGCATAAATCACTAAAACTGCTCCTGCACATTTCCCCACAGCCAAAAATGTAGTTAACACATAAGACAGTTATTGATCCTAATAGAAAGTCTGCAAAGTTTCATGGAACACATACAGGTGAATGGATCAGCAAGGCAGAAAACAACAGGAGGAGGTGACAGACAGCAAAGCAGCAAGGCAGAAACAAAAGAGTGTGACAGAAAAGAGGAAATTTCTAGCACAGAATTTCCAGAAGGTGGGGATACTACTTATACTGAAAGAGCCACCATCATCTCCCCTCCCCCCACACCCCAAACCCCTGGGGACACCAACTAAACTAATAGGGTCACTACATCAAGATTATTATCATAACGGTCATTACTATTTAAATACCAAAAAATGTCTGAAGGCATTATATTTGATCTTACATGTGCAAACATATCAGGAGTTTACAAACGCCACACACACGCACACAAAAAACTCAATGCTGTAATTATACATCCATGATACACATTTAAAAAATACGAAAGGCACTGAAAACACAAGAACTATGGATAATCCCAATGCCATAAGCCTCACATTTTTTCTGTTTATTTTACCTCACACTTTTAGCTTTGTTTTCTAAAGCTGAAACTACTACATGAATATAACCAAGATGGATTTTTTAAGAAGGATACACACATTACTTGTGTGTTTAAAACAAATATACACCTTACCTTTGTGTTTAAAACAAACACAAACATACAAATTACCTTTGTGTTTAAAACACAAACATACACATTACCTTTGTGTTAAAAACACAAACATACACATTACCTTTGTGTTTAAAACACAAACATACACATTACCTTTGTGTTTAAAACAAACATATATACACATTACCTTGTATTTAAAACAAACACAAACATACAAATTACCTTTGTATTTAAAACACAAACATACACATTACCTTTGTGTTTAAAACACAAACATACACATTACCTTTGTGTTTAAAACAAACAGATATACACATTACCTTGTATTTAAAACAACAAACACACAAATTACCTATGTGTTTTAAACGAAACACACACATTACCTATGTGTTTGAAACAAACACACACATTACCTATGTGTTTAAAACATACACATCACCTCTGTACAAAATGAACAAACAAACAAATATGCAAACAAAAAAGCCCTGTCCATTATGCATCTGCACTCTGAATTTTGTACAACATAAAACTTCAGCATGTCCAAAATATTTTTAAGCCACGTAGCATGTTAGTTTGTGGTGTGCCATATTTCTAAAATTACCATGCAGATGTTTGACTCTTATCTCATATATATACATACAGCTAGACGATTTTTCTTGGATGCTATATGCACACTGTTTTGCTCACACTGCACAGGCGGCATGTTGCTACACAGTCTGCATACGCCATCTTCGGTGGGTGGGCATACTGCATGTTTTCATGTCTCCATAAGCCAAGACACTAAAATAACATACTGGAACTTTAACGTGTGTATTTCATGTGATCAGGGCTTAAAACAAGAGGAGGAAAAAAAAACACTGAACTAGGGGGGTCCGGGGGCATGCTCCCCTGGGAAAATTTTTGGAATTTTGGAATTCCCCCAGACACGGAACGTTTTAAGCCCTGTGTGATGATCTGTATACACACACAACCAGGGTTTAGGCGCTAATACATACACACACCATGCTGACCCGGGTAAATGGAAAAACCTGTATCATTTACCCACCTGGCAGAAGGGATCCAGCAGGATTGAATCCCAGACCTTCTGAATGGAAGTCCTTTTGTGTATGTATATTTTTTGTCTAAAAATCCTGAATTGAAAAAAAAGGCAAACCAAATAAAAGAACAACAACATACAAAACAAACTCACAAAAACACAAAAGAGCATGTTAGTATCAAAGTCCAGCCTCCGTAAGAAAGAAATAGCATACTTATGAAAAGAGATCTTAACAAGCATTCTAATTGTGTATCTTAGTTTAAACTTCATCCCTTGACACCCTAACCCTATCCACCAGCTGCAAAAACTCAACCCTTTGACTCACCCAACAAGAATCTGGTGGATAGGATAAGAGAATGAATGGGTTAGGGTTTTGCTTTCTTATCATAGTTGACAATGCAGAAATCTGGTAGACAGGGCAAAGAGACAAAGGGTTAAAACACCCTTCCAAGACACAAGCATCATGCATTTCCCTTTGACTCCCGCACGCTACCCATCAACTGCAAAAACTTAACCCTTTGACTCCGCACGCTACCCATCAACTGCAAAAACTTAACCCTTTGACTCCCACATGCTACCCATTAACTGCAAAAACTTAACCCTTTGATCCGCACGCTACCATCAACTGCAAAACTTAACCCTTGACTCCCGCACGTACCCATACTGCAAAAACTTAACCCTTTGACTCCCGCACGCTACCCATCAACTGCAAAAACTTAACCTTTTGACTCCCGCACGCTACCCATCAACTGCAAAAACTTAATCCTTTGACTCCCACATGCTACCCATCAACTGCAAAAACTTAACCCTTTGACTTCCACATGCTACCCATCAACTGCAAAAACTTAACCCTTTGACTCCCACACGCTACCCATCAACTGCAAAAACTTAACTCTTTGACTCCCACATGCTACCCATCAACTGCAAAACTGACTCTGACCCCTCACGCCACCCATCAACTGCAAAAACTTAACCCTTTGACTCCCACACGCTACCCATCAACTGCAAAAACTTAACTCTTTGACTCCCACACGCTACCCATCAACTGCAAAAACTTAACCCTTTGACTCCCTCACCCTATCCACCAACTTCCTGCAGGAGATGGTTGACAATACAGGATGCTGGTGGATAGTGTGCAGGAGTCAAACGGATAAAGTAAAAAAAAATAACAATCACATAAAAACAGTAAACAGTAATGGTGTCCCTGCTTACAAAAAAATCAAGTGAAACACACACACAAAAAAACCACTTGTAAAATATATAAGAAAAATCACAACACAAATCATAATTTTAAAACACAGTCCTTTTCTTCCTCTTATCAAAAATAAGTAAAGAAAATAACTATCAAGGCAACCTTGCCAAGTTGGGTAAACACGGGTACGTTTTTACAGGCCTTAGACAGGGACAGCAGGGTTGTGTCTCTTACAGACCAAACAGAAAGACAAAACCAAGCAAACAAAACAAGACCTTCTATCGACAGAGAATAAACTGTTTAGTCTAAAACACAAAACAAAACTGAAAGCTTAGAAGACAATGACAATGTAATTGAAAAAGAAGACTAAAAAATGTTATGGGTTAGGGACAGCCTACGTGATCCTCCTAGAGCACTCAGTCAGTACTCAGATCCTTCAATGAAAGGTCCTTATGCACCCAATGTCGATATTACCCTTATCAAAACAACTGTTATTTGTTATTTTTGTTTAAAGCCCAGCTGACTGCATACAGCCATATCATGGCTATAAACCTTTCAAAACACACACAATACTTCAACAAGAAAAACAAAAAGAAAAGAAAATTAAGTACACATACATCCATGCATTCATGCACATAATCTAAGGAGATGCCCCTAGTGTTGACCACTCCATCCAATTTATCACACAGGAGGTTTAAAAAACATACCCACAGACAAATTCAAACATAACTAAGGACACTAGAACATACATAAAAATGGGCCTAAATTACCTGAAATTGCTTCTGCATATCTCATTTCCCTAAAGCCAAAAATTCACTTAATAAAAGTACCCAATTACCAATCCTAACAGAAAGTTCGTAAGATTTTATCGAACACATACAGGTGAATGGACTAACAAGGCAGAAAATGATAGGAAGAAATACAGAAAGCAAAAGAACAAGGCAGAAACAAAGTAACAGAAAAAAGGAAATTTCTAGCACAGATTTTCCAGAAGGTGCAGATATTATTTATACTGAAAAAGCCCCTAGCATCCCAGTGCAGGTTATCAAAACAATTAAAAGTATATGCAAATCAAAAACCACAATTAACAGTTCCAAACCAAAGACAGGAAAACAATCACATCAAACAGCAAACGCAAGAAATGCTTATCTTGTCTGTAAAATCAGACTTTTAACAATAGCAATGAAATGGGTACATGAATAATAGAATACTTCCATTCTGCCACCATGGTTTCCAAACAGAAAACGAAAAGAAAACACAGATGTAAACCAGTTATATACAATGCAATTGAAACAAAGGATCTTGGGGAATGCATGAAACAAAGGATCTTGGGGAATGCATAAACAAAGGATCTTGGGGGTCTTTTTTCTTCCTTTTTATTTTTTTATTTATTAACTATCATTATTGTTTTTTGGAGTTTTTTTTTTTTTTTTTTTTGCTGTTCCATATCCTAGTCCATTTAATGGCTACCAAACCTGGAGCCAGTTTTCACAACACTGTGACAATAACGATGACAATGGGGAAGACAACCAAGATGCTATGGACAGTCCATCTACAACTGAGACTGCATGACAGGGCTGCACTCCATACTTACCCCCCTCCCCCCCTCCCCCCCACCACAATAATCCAGACATCAACCAGGCTTGAGAGATACAAACACCTGCTGTGTGGGTCAAAAGACTTGCGCAACAGTCTCAACGACGCATTCGTGAAGTGATTGAGACTTGTGGTTTCAGTCTTCCCAATGAGCCAGTAGAACCCTCAACTCTTGAGTAGGAGTCAGTTGGGGCCAAAAAATCCCACAACGATTTTGACAAGACTGATGGGATTCCAATCCACAACCTTCCAGCTGGCAGTTGTTTGTGTTAACGACTGTACCACAGCAGCTGGTAAGGAGTAATTTTCTTTAATTCCGTACAATGAAAGATGGTTAACCTTTTGACTCCCTCACTCTATCCACCAACTGCAAAAACTTAACCCTTGACTCCTCACTCTACCCTTGATTTCCCTCACTCTTTCAACCAGCTTCCTGCAGGAAGCTGGGGGATAGGGTGAGGAAGTCAAAGGATTAAGTTTCTGCTTTGCTAGCATGGTTGACAACGCAGGATGTGATGGATCAAAGGGTAATAGGTCTATGATGATACATTATTGTTCAAGGCAAATGAACCAAGAATTCGGTTAAAACAAAAAAGCGCACACACACACACCACACACCACACACAACACACACACAAAAGCAAAAATATTGCACACGAAAAAAAAAAAAAGAAACAACAAAAACATAAACACAGGACTGCAAGTGCAAGATATATTGTAATATACACAATCAAAAGTGATAATTAAAGAATGCCACTAGTTTGATCGTAATATTATACACTACAAACCAAAAGGTGTATAAAACAAAATTCAACATCAAAATCTAAACAAAAGATTTCAAAAAAAGTTTTCCAAGTACAAGATTTATTATAATATCCAATACAAAAAAAGGAAATGAAATAATTATGTGCAAAAGTAATGATGTGAAAGATGACATAATAACAATAATAAGCCAATATAATACAGTGTGGATATTCTACATGTCATATGCATGCATCAATATTTTGCTGTAGTTGTACATTTGCTGAAAACCAAGTCATGTCATAGTGGCACATGTACAAATATTTCAATTTCAAAGCATAAAATGACTGAACGTACAAACTTTTTTTAATCCAGGCAATCAGTAATTTACATACCTTTTTTTTTTTTGGAGGGGGGATGCATCATAAAATAAACTGTACAAAACATAATATGTCTATATACTTTTTCTTCCTTTTTTCTTGTTTAAGGATCATTGCACTTCCCTAGCGCTCACCTTCCCCACCCCACCCCCACCCCTACCTCCGGTCCCATTTTCAACACCACTCTATAGGCCATACACCCTGGAACAATTTTACAATGCTATGATGATGAGGAGGAGGAGGAAGATGAAAACCATGACACTACAGAGTTCCACCTGGGACTGAGACTGCGTGACAGGGCTGTACTCTACACTTACTATCGTAATATATCCTGGCATCAGCCAGGCCCGAGAGATACAGACACCTGTGATAATGGTCAGGAAATTTGAGGTACACCCTCAATGACACATCCGTGCAGCAGATGAGATGCAACTGTGTGGTCCCAGCCTTTCCAGTGAGCCCATAGCATGCTCGTTTCCGAGCAGGAACTGACTGAGGCAAAAAATATTCTACAATAATAATGACAGGAATGATAAGATTTGAACCTACAGCCTTCTAGCTGATAGTCCACTGCATTAACCACTACATTATTGCAACTGGTTAAACGCACACACACACACACACACACACACACACACACACACACACACACACACACATATATATATATAACTGAAATATGTTGGACACGCAATCCGTAATGAGAGAACAGACTTGATGTCCACTGTCCTCCAAGGTAAAGTGGAAGGAAAGAGAAACAGAGGACGGCCACCTGCATCACTTGCTAGAAACATCACAAACATCAGTGGCAAGAAACTCCAGGAGGTGGTCAGACTTAGCCAAGATCGAGAGTGCTGGAGGCAACTTGTGAGGACATCATGTGCAGCGGCCAACACTGTTCCCGGTGACGCCGACAGGTGAGACAGGTGAGATATATACATGAATAAAAACATTATCTATAAAATGTAGTAACTGATATAATATACACACACAACATATCTGTACATGCATTAATAGGAATATTATCTGTAAAATTGATCAAATGATACAATACAATCTATAAAATTGAACAATGATATATAATATATGTGCATGGCATCATTTGCATGCATGTACGGCAAAATGCACACCAGTACGTTTACATTTGTCACATAATCTGAATTTTTGTGGGTTCCACAATATCAAATGTAAGTTCTATTTTTCATTTTCGTCATTATTTTCTTTACTATTCTATTTTTCCATTCACAGTTCTGAAACAGCTTCACTTACCTCAGAAGCAAGCATCTTAACAAGAAAGTGTTCATATCAACAAAATATCTCTGTTAAAAAAGTATGTTTTAACATTCACAAACAAGAGCATCTACATATGAATATGCATATGTGAGTGCATCACACACACACACACACACACACACACACACACACACACACACACACACACACACACACACACACACACACACACACAGACAATATGTCAGATACACACATACACATACAAACATGTGCACAGGCACTCACGCGCACATGCAAACACACATGCTCAAGAAGAGTAACACAGTAAGATGAGATCTTTATAAGAACATCAATCGTTCGTGTTTTGTTTTCTTCATCGACTGCAGTGATTTGTATAGATTCCACATATGCACATACCAGTAAATGAAGACAGTGCGGGTGGGAGAAGTACTTGCAGCGACAAAGGACTGATTCATATAGAAGGCCATGATTGCCAATGCCGTGAAGCAAGGGACATGATGATGATGTGTGTGTGTGTGTGCACGGGTGTGTGTGTGTGTGTGTGTGTGTGCATGGGCGTGTGTGTGTGTGTGTGTGTGTGTGTGTGTGTGTGTGTGTGTGTGTGTGTGTGTGTGTGTCTGTGTCTGTGTGTGTAAGTGTGTGTGTGTGTGTGTGTGTGTGTGTGTGTGTGTGTGTGTGTGTGTGTGTGTGTGTGTGTAAGTGTGTAAGTGTGTGTGTGTAAGAGTGTGTGTGTGCGTGTGTGTGTGTGCGTGTGTGTGTGTGTGTGTGCGTGTGTGGTGTGTGTGTGCGCGCGCGCGCGCGCGCGAGCACATGCGTGTGTGCATGCGCATGGAAGAAAGAAACAAAAGTGACGAAAGAAAAGGAGTTAAGGACCAAAACACTTGCTTGATGGCAGCTTCAATTCTGAGGGCCTTCTGCTGTTCACCTCTGCTGTTCACCTCTCCACATAGTTTCTTACTACGAATGTTTTGAGGACATTTACAAAAGATACTAAATAATAAAAGAAAACGGTATACCAGTATGTCACACATGCCATTCCATTTAGACAAATATGCACATGAACACAACATAGTAAACAATCATAAAAACAAAACCCAAAACAGACATCAGAGCAATCTCAAACAGACAAAAGAGAACAGTGAATCAATGACAGATTGAGATATAGTGATATCTCTGATAATCATCAAGACAAAATGGACTTCAAATAAACCATCCAGGCAAGCTGGTAGGCAATCACCTAATAACCAGAAATCACTTATGAGAACACAGCGCAATGGATTCGTGCTCACTTACGCATCTGATGAAAAAAAATCCATAAGAAAACATCTATCAATGACAGGAAGCAGTACCACAACATCCATCATCCCAATTCATTAGCTCATCAATTCCATTTTCACCCCCACCCTGATACACTCAGTGCCAGACTTGGGACCTGACCATGACCCTGGAGCACAAACGTACTTCCTGTGAAACATGTCATTTGAGACGAGCTTATTGTTATTGTTATTGCTATTTTCGTTAAAAGCCCAGCCAACTACATACAGCCATATCAGGGCTATAACCATTTCAGAACATACACAATACTTCAACAGAAAAAAAATAGGAAAAGAAAATAAAGTACACATATCAATGCATTCATGCACATAATCTAAGGAGATGCCCTGGCGCTGACCGCTCCGTCCAATGGGATTTAAAAAAACATACCTGAATACAAATTTAAACATAAGTAAAAACACTAAAACATGCATAAAAACAGGCCTAAATTACCTAAAATTGCTTCCACAGATCACATTTCCCTAGAGGCAAAAATGCACTTAATACATGTACCCAATTATCAATCCTAAGAGAAAATATGTAAAACTTTATCAAACACATACAGGTGAATGGACTAGCAAGTTAGAAAATGATACAATGAAATGACAGAAAATAAAAGGAGGAAGAAAGAAACAAAGAGACTGACAGATAAAGCGGAATTCCTGGCACAGAATTTCCAGAAGATGGGGATACTGTTTACACTGAAAGAGCCCACAGCACCCCTACAGTGAATAGCTGTCAACATGACACGAGATCACAGAAATGGTGGAAATAACACTAGCCCATTATCATATGTATCAGCAGAAAATAAAGTGTTTGGTCATCTGGCCGCAACGCAACTCCACCAGCTGGCTCACCCAGCATACAATAAAACTGTAACTGGATAAGAGCAAAGATGCAGATTAAGAAAGACCTGAATGAACCGAGTGAAGAAGACCCTGAAATCACACAGCATCTCTTCTATTTAGACCATCAACTCTTTCTCCCCAAAACACCAAAGACGAACAAGCGGACAGATCAAAGACGAAAGAAGAAATCCCACTTTTGACAGAACCGCAAAAACTCTCATCAACAGAACCTTCCACAATGTCCACATACATCATCAATTACATTGAATACCAGCAAAAAAGCCACAGCCTTCAGCCTGTAGACTAGATACCACCCCTCCTCCAACACATGTCCCAAGAGGAGCTGTCTCACATAGAGGAATGTCCACGCTAGACAGGACCACAGTCTCTAAAGCACGCTCTGCAAAATTGCCCACTGTTCAGAAATGAAAGAATCCAGCAACAGCCTAACAGGGCAGCTGTAGAAGAACAGCGCTGGGACAACAAAGACAATGGTCTGAAGAACATCCCTTCATCCAGACCACCAGACTGGCCATTTGAGGCACAGGCATCCTCAAGATCAGAAAAAAAGACAAAAGAATTCATGAAGATGGCATTCTTAGGGCTAATGTAAAGACCAACATAAAAAGTCAAGGCAAATAAATGAATAACTAAATACAGAAAAAAACAAGACAATCATGCCATTCTTAAAATCTCCATTTTTGCATGAAATTACAGAAAATCTTGGATTTTGTACTTCTCAATGTCAATGTGACCCAGTAGAATCAATGGATTAAATCAAACTGTGAGAACAATGGCAGACTGCTACAGCAGTGAAAACAGAATGCGACGACTGTCAGGAGTTCCTGACAAAGTGTTGTTCACACACACCTGCCTCAAAAAGTGCTGACTTTAGGCACATTTTTGGTCTGTGTGACCATGACCTTAGCACCATAATTTCCAAACTTATGTGTTTGCAACCTGTCAGCAATCTACATGTTCTACAAGAATTAGTGTTTGCAACCTGTCAGCAATCTACATGTTCTATAAGAATTAGTGTTTGCAACCTGTCAGCAATCTACATGTTCTACAAGAATTAGTGTTTGCAACCTGTCAGCAATCTACATGTTCTACAAGAATTAGTGTTTGCAACCTGTCAGCAATCTACATGTTCTACAAGAATTAGTGTTTGCAACCTGTCAGCAATCTACATGTTCTACAAGAATTAGTGTTTGCAACCTGTCAGCAATCTACATGTTCTACAAGAATTAGTGTTTGCAACCTGTCAGCAACCAACATGTTCTACAAGAATTAGTGTTTGCAACCTGTCAGCAATCTACATGTTCTACAAGAATTAGTGTTTGCAACCTGTCAGCAATCTACATGTTCTACAAGAATTAGTGTTTGCAACCTGTCAGCAATCTACATGTTCTACAAGAATTAGTGTTTGCAACCTGTCAGCAATCTACATGTTCTACAAGAATTAGTGTTTGCAACCTGTCAGCAATCTACATGTTCTACAAGAATTAGTGTTTGCAACCTGTCAGCAATCTACATGTTCTACAAGAATTAGTGTTTGCAACCTGTCAGCAATCTACATGTTCTACAAGAATTAGTGTTTGCAACCTGTCAGCAATCTACATGTTCTACAAGAATTAGTGTTTGCAACCTGTCAGCAATCTACATGTTCTACAAGAATTAGTGTTTGCAACCTGTCAGCAATCTACATGTTCTACATGAATTAGTGTTTGCAACCTGTCAGCAATCTACATGTTCTACAAGAATTAGTGTTTGCAACCTGTCAGCAATCTACATGTTCTACATGAATTAGTGTTTGCAACCTGTCAGCAATCTACATGTTCTACAAGAATTAGTGTTTGCAACCTGTCAGCAATCTACATGTTCTACAAGAATTAGTGTTTGCAACCTGTCAGCAATCTACATGTTCTACAAGAATTAGTGTTTGCAACCTGTCAGCAATCTACATGTTCTACAAGAATTAGTGTTTGCAACCTGTCAGCAACCAACATGTTCTACAAGAATTAGTGTTTGCAACCTGTCAGCAATCTACATGTTCTACATGAATTAGTGTTTGCAACCTGTCAGCAACCAACATGTTCTACAAGAATTAGTGTTTGCAACCTGTCAGCAATCTACATGTTCTACAAGAATTAGTGTTTGCAACCTGTCAGCAATCTACATGTTCTACAAGAATTAGTGTTTGCAACCTGTCAGCAATCTACATGTTCTACAAGAATTAGTGTTTGCAACCTGTCAGCAATCTACATGTTCTACAAGAATTAGTGTTTGCAACCTGTCAGCAATCTACATGTTCTACAAGAATTAGTGTTTGCAACCTGTCAGCAATCTACATGTTCTACAAGAATTAGTGTTTGCAACCTGTCAGCAATCTACATGTTCTACAAGAATTAGTGTTTGCAACCTGTCAGCAATCTACATGTTCTACAAGAATTAGTGTTTGCAACCTGTCAGCAACCAACATGTTCTACAAGAATTAGTGTTTGCAACCTGTCAGCAATCTACATGTTCTACATGAATTAGTGTTTGCAACCTGTCAGCAACCAACATGTTCTACAAGAATTAGTGTTTGCAACCTGTCAGCAATCTACATGTTCTACAAGAATTAGTGTTTGCAACCTGTCAGCAATCTACATGTTCTACAAGAATTAGTGTTTGCAACCTGTCAGCAATCTACATGTTCTACAAGAATTAGTGTTTGCAACCTGTCAGCAATCTACATGTTCTACAAGAATTAGTGTTTGCAACCTGTCAGCAATCTACATGTTCTACAAGAATTAGTGTTTGCAACCTGTCAGCAATCTACATGTTCTACAAGAATTAGTGTTTGCAACCTGTCAGCAATCTACATGTTCTACAAGAATTAGTGTTTGCAACCTGTCAGCAATCTACATGTTCTACAAGAATTAGTGTTTGCAACCTGTCAGCAATCTACATGTTCTACAAGAATTAGTGTTTGCAACCTGTCAGCAATCTACATGTTCTACAAGAATTAGTGTTTGCAACCTGTCAGCAATCTACATGTTCTACAAGAATTAGTGTTTGCAACCTGTCAGCAATCTACATGTTCTACAAGAATTAGTGTTTGCAACCTGTCAGCAATCTACATGTTCTACAAGAATTAGTGTTTGCAACCTGTCAGCAATCTACATGTTCTACAAGAATTAGTGTTTGCAACCTGTCAGCAATCTACATGTTCTACAAGAATTAGTGTTTGCAACCTGTCAGCAATCTACATGTTCTACAAGAATTAGTGTTTGCAACCTGTCAGCAATCTACATGTTCTACAAGAATTAGTGTTTGCAACCTGTCAGCAATCTACATGTTCTACAAGAATTAGTGTTTGCAACCTGTCAGCAATCTACATGTTCTACAAGAATTAGTGTTTGCAACCTGTCAGCAATCTAACATGTTCTACACGAATCTGATAATGACCTATCAAGAAACAAGCTGAGATGATCTTGCTAACACGTTTCTGTCACACACACACAGACAGACACACACACAGACAGACAGACGGACAGAGATTTGCTGAGATACACACTGTCTTTCTGGACGGTACAAAACCGTCTCCCTTTTCTTCATTTTACAAAGGAAAGAAAAAAGAGAAACTGAAAACAAAACATGAAAAGAAAAAGAACAGAAATTATAAAAATACCTCATCCCATCCCAAAAAAAAGTTAAAGTATTCCATCTTTCCGGACCTTCTATAATGGAATAATGTCAAGTACAATCAGATGTACTTTATACAGGGTAACAGAAAATCGGTCACTTGTACCAGGAGACTGGCTGAATCAGGTACAGCAAGAAACTCTATCCAAAAGTGAAAAGCAGAAATATCACAAAAAGTGAGAAAATGTCACATTATACAAAATGCAGATAGTTTTGTATAACAAAATCAAGCGACACAAAAACATTTTCAGCAAAACTAAGTACATTGCATCAAAATATTGTGGTAAAAAAAAGTCATCTTCAGAATCCATTATAAACCAGGACTGTCATCTCCTTCAACCTCCCTTCCTTTGTCCTCTGAAAGATCGTAACTACGAAAACAACAATAAATGGTTGAAAGAGAAAAAAATTCTCGAGATTCTTAATCTCAGCAACTTTTCCTGATCACCCATCACACATGTAATAAACACACAGACACAGACACACACACACACACACACACACACACACACACACACACACACACACACACAAACATACACACACACACACACACACATATTAATATCATTAGTGTTTAACCCTCTGGGCCCGAATGCGACCTACAGGTCGCAACGCTTTGTGTGACCGTATTCCAAGTGCACGCTGTACGTCGCCACAGCACAGTGGGTCAAACAGCCGGGTCTCGCTCTATTTTTATATTATCCAATCAGAATAATTCCTTCCCAGTCGCTGCAGAACATTTCAATTTGCACATGGCAGCCTCCATTGTGATAGTTTGGTGTACGTTTTGTCAGTGTTCACAATGAAAAGATCAACTCCTCAACCTTCAACCTCTCGTGAGGCAAACAAGCGCCAGCGTTTTTTCACCACTGAGCAAGTGCTCGAAGCTTTGTATGATTCCTATTCAGATGTGGAGTATTGGAGATAACTTCAAGGTAGTCCTTTCTGTAATACTTTTACATTGTTTTTTGTGGTTGTTTGTCAGTAGTTTGTCTCTTATGCATGTATTACTACGATGGGGTAGATTTTCAGTGCACTCTGCTCAGGAGCCCAGGAATAGTGTATTGTATAGCTCAGGGGGCTAGGGCTCAAAGGGTTAACTCTATTGTGACTGCACTTGCCACAGCTGAGCTCTCCTGCTGGCCTAGGGCTGCCACAGTGAAATCACTAAGAACCGGGTGCAAGTGAACTTATCCATCGATTTTAGACAAAGAAACCGGCAAAACAAAACTGAAGCATTCAGCAGAAGTTCCTTCCACAAGGGAAGCAACTGCCAACTACAAAATCATTAGTATAACAGAAGTAGAGGGAGTTATATACCCTAGAACGTCTGTTACTATGATCGAAGTAGCCCGTCCTCAGCGAGAGCTCAGCTGTTACTATGATCGAAGTAGCCCGTCCTCAGTGAGAGCTCAGCTGTTACTATGATCGAGGTAGCCCATCCTCAGTGAGAGCTCAGCTGTTGCTTTGATCGAAGTAGCCCGTCGTCCTCAAAGAGTTAAAGACCAGCTGACAACTCAGAGCCATATCTGGGCTAGTTATAACAATCTCAAACAAAGCACACACACACACACACACACACACACACACACACACACACACACACACACACACACACACACACACACACACACCTAACCTCATTGATGGACTTGAAGAAAAACAAAACTTGAAAAAGAAAATTAAGGACATATATCACAGTATGCACATTATAATCTAAAGACATGCCCCTGGCGTTGGCCATTCCGTCCAATTTATCATCAGGTGGATTTTTAAAAAATCAAAATACAAAGTAACAAAACCATGCATAAAAATGCACTGCCACTAAGCAACTCGCATTTCCCTAGAGCTAAAAATGGAATTGATATATGCACTCAATTATCAATCCCAACAGGCATAAAGTATGTAAGGTTTTATGGAAAACATATAGGTGAATGTACCAGCAAAGCAGAAAATGAGAGGAACATAATTATGACAGAAAGCAAAGGACCAAGGTAGAAACAAAGTGAGCGACAGAAATGAGGAAATTTCTGGCACTACATTTCCAGAGGGCTGGGACACTTTTTATACTGAAAGGGCCCTCAGCTTCTCCGCAGTACTCACGTGGATGACAAATTAATTCAAAATCTTCAAAACGAGAAAAACTCGGATGTGGCATATCAAAAAACAAAGTCTAATACTCACAGTTCACAATTCAAACAACACTTTATAAATGCAATAGTAAAATATGTAAACAAAAAATATACACATACAGAAAAAAAATTTTAAAAAACAAAAGGAAAAAAATGGTGGCCCTGTACTGTGGGGACATTTTTTTCCTTGGGGACAGCAGCGCAAATTTCACATGGTAAATCCATTGTGAACAAAAAGAAATACAATACAAAGCAATACAATGCAAATTTATTTTTAGCGATAGAGCGTACACACACACACACACACACACACACACACACCAACACACACACACAATACATTACCTTAAAAAGGATGCGTTTTGAGAGAATTCTTTCTATATATATATAGGACAAATGTGGATCTATATGATTTTATAAAGAAAATATTAAAATGCTGGTCATATGGACGGGAAACAGAACCAAATATTGAGATCCACTGAGAGATTTTGTCAGTTCAGAGGGCAATCATTATCTTGAATCTAATAAAGGAATGGAACCGATTTTTTTAAATGTGGTCAGCAAAGACAAAGTATTTCAATATTTGTTTGTAATTAAAAGAAATCAAATGTCAAACAGTGTATCTAAAAGAAGATAAAAGTGAGTGCTGTTTAGCTTTACGTGCACAATGATAAATGATGTGTCAAGTGCTTGCAGCCTATTAATTATTATTACCAGGATTAATTATCAGCAGAACCATTGTTATTACTATCATAAATAACATTTATTAATACTACAGATTGACAGGAATAATCAGTAAATATGCATCAGACTGCTAAATTTATAAGCACTTTCTTCCAAGTAGCAAAAAACACAACAAAACAAAAAATGTCACCATCACCAATCATAATAAATTTCGACTATTTTTTTTTTTTTTTTGCAGCCCATTTTCTGTACCGCTCCTGTGTCTCTACAACGCACTTCCAAAAAAACCTGAAACTGAGGTCAGCATGACAGCAGGACATGAAGGCCACAGAATCTGAGCCAACTTTACATAATGCTACAATAATGAGAATAGGAATGACAGTGATGGGGCTTTCAGGAGTCATGACCATGAACTAGATATGGCCCGCCCCTTAGCATGTCAGGAATTAAGGGCCGAAACACTTGCTTGACGGGGGGTTTCTCCTCTGAGGACTTTCTGCTGTCTGGGCTCTCCCCAGAGTTTCTTATTATTACATGAGAATGGGAATGACAGTGATGATGCTATGGAGTTCCAATTTTGATTGAAACTGCATGACACGGCTGCACTCTATGCTTACTTTCATGATATATCTGATGTTTACCAGGCCCAAGAGATTACCAGGCCCAAGAGATTCAGACACCTGCAGTGTTGGTCAAGAAATTTGTGTGTCATCCTGCATGATGCGTCCATGAAGTGAATGAGCTTTGTCGATGTGATCACAATCATCCTAAATGGCACATACCATGCTCAACTCTAGAAAGGAGGCGATTGCGGGCAAAAAAAAAAAATCAAAAAATATTTTTTGAATGGACGTGTATTCAAACCCATGATCATTTAGTCAATAATCTGTCGCACTTACCGCTTTGCCATATTGATTTGGTTTTAAATCCGTCCTTCCATTTCCACACTTTTAATATCAATTCACCGGTTTTTCTTCCAGATCTTTCTGTCTTCCTGCATCTTGCAGATCTTTATGGCAGTAAGCACATTTACATGGAGCACATGCTGAACTATCTGAGTGTAATCTGAGTGTACAAGTGTATTCTTTTTGGATGATTTCCAATTCAATTTAACCATTCTAGCACCACTACTCTGGTAATCATGAACTTCTTTACTTGTGTGAAAATGTGTACACACACATATACAGAAAAAAACAGTGTCACTATATTGATAATACTCTGGCATTTTCTGTACCAGAAACATATCCAACCCACTGAGTCCTTCACCCTAACCTTCAGCTTTCTGCATCATCAGCCATGATAGAAAAGCAAAAAAAATAACTCTTTTACTCCCTCACCCTATCCACCAGCTTCCTGTACTATTTGCCATGATAGCAAAGCAAAAATTTAACCCTTTCACTTCCTCACCATATCTACCAGCTTCCTGCATTATTAACCATGACAACGAAGCAAAAACTTGACTCTTTCACTCCCTCATCCTATCAACCGACTTTTTTGCAGGAAGTTATTGTTGTTGTTATTGTTGTTGTTATTGCTGTTGAAAACCCAGCTGACAGCATAAAGCCGTATCAGGGCTACAAGCGCTTCAAAACATACAAAACTTCAACAGGAAAAAAAAAACGAAAAGAAAATTAAGTACACCTATCAATGCATCCGCGCACATAATCTAAGAACATGCCCCTGGTGTTGACCACTCCGTCCAACTTATCGCACGGGGGATTCAAAAAACACACCTGAATACAAATATAAGCATACCTAAAGGAAGTTGGTGGGGTGGATAGGTGAAAGAGTTGCTGTAGGAAGCTGGTGGACAGGGTGAGGGGATCAAAGGGTTATTCGCAGCTGGTGGATAGGGCGAGGAAGTGAAATGGTTTTAAACATCCATCTCTTCCTGGCCATCATCTGTCAATGCTAACACAAAAACATCACTTCATCAAAATCAAGCATTCTGACATCTTTTGTACAACTGTTCATTGGATATTACTCTTCTTCAGTGATCATGTTCTTGTCTATCATAAGGTGACAGCAGACTTGACTGGATTGATTTTCTGGTTCAGTGGCTGGAGGACAAGTGAGGGGTCCATGCACATCAAATTCATACATTTACGAAATTACACTGAGCTGAACAAGAGCTCAGAAATGGGATGAAAATTCTTCCAGAAACAACTCCTATACTTCTCTTGACAAATTGATAGATACATATACACACACATTTCACACAAAGCACACCACACACACAGTATGCGCGCACACACACAGTATGCACGCACGCACACACACACACATGTACATACGTACATGTACACTCAGAGTGACAAACACACACCACAGTTTCCCTCTGGTAATCATGAACCATCTGCCTTTCTTTTCAAAAGGGGGGATGGAAAATAACACATCTTGATCCCATTCACAAGAAAACCTCACCATCAGATTATGGACTGAAAGGCAGACCCAACAGTTTCATGGCAACAAGGGAGACAAACCCTCCTCAAACCTGTGACCTTCACCCCCTCACTTTCAGACAAAACCTCTCTATCATGGAGTTCTCTGAATCGACTGTGGATCACCAGGGTTGTTTGACGATGGAGGCGGATCCTCCACAGAACTTTCCGAACCAGACTGAAAACCAAGACTCCGGCGATGAAGCTCGTCCAGACGATACACCCTCGCCACGATCAGGAACAGAAGTGCGCCGAGGACTTCAATCCCCGCCAACAAGTAGAAGTAGTTGTCCAGATGGCAGCGCTGCGTGACGTAGGGCTGTTCCGGTGTGCAGGGCAGGCGGCAGTTGATGTTGCCATAGTCGTGGGCATGGAACCAGGTGTTGGAGATGTTGAGGGAGATGATGACAGTGGTGCCCAGAAAACTGCCCACGCCCGAGAACAGGTAGAAAAGACCCATGATGATGCCCTTCATGGAGCGCGGGGCTACTGACACGGCAAACTGTAGACCTGTACATAATGATTTTTACATGACAGTTCATCAAAGCGTGGCATGACAACGGACACAAGAACCAGAAAAACAAGCAAACAGAATCAGAACGCATACGTAAAACAACCATACAAGACAGTTGTTGGAGAAGCTGAGGGAGATGACTTTGTGGTGCCTGCACCTACCTCTCTTTGATAAATATGTATTCTCATTTTATTTTCATATGTTTCTGATAATGTTTAGTAGCCAAACCTTGTGTCCTTCACAAGTGCAACTGCCCGCGCTCAAACACGAAAATAGAAACAGAACACAGATTTAATACAACCAGACAAGACAGGTGCAAATTGTCAGCCAACTGGCCTTTGTCAAGTGTATCGTAAGATCACAAACAAACAACAATTTCCTCTATAAAATCATGTACGAAGGATAAAGATGTAAAGTAAATATAGTTTGATTATATATGCTATTTCATTTTAGTCCTTTTCTCCCACAGGATGAAGCAGCAGGGAAGTTTTGGTCTTTTTCTCCTAATTTTTATATTTGTTGTTTCAGTTTCAGTCTTCTCAAGACCACATTTTCGTATTCAGAATAAATTCAACATGCAGAAACACCACAAAAACCACATAATGGAAAAAAGTCCAAAATGATTGTGGCATAAACACAAAACATTAAAAAGTACCTTGTTTGTAAAAGATCCTTTGGAGTATAAAAACACAATGTTTCGAGCCCAGGCCCTTTGTCAAGTGAAAGAGAGGTGGAAAATAAAATTGAAGTGGAAAATTAAAATGACATGGAAAATAAAAATGACAGAGCAGTACTGGTGGGGGGTGGGGTGGGGAAGAAGAGAGTGAAAGTGTAGGGATCTGTAGGACAAGGAAAGGGCTCGAACACCGCTACGCGTCAGCAGTTCTGGTGTTCAGGCCCGCTGGCTGGACTGTTCCCAGTCGGTGGATGATGCAGTTCTCCATGATTGTGGCATACTCTACAAGCCTGTGCATACGCGCTTCATGCGGGCAACGTCACGAGGTTCAACAGCACTCTATGTCTATTCCTGTCTCGGACTATCACTGAAGCATACTAAGGCTAAACTGCAGTGAAATGTAATTCCATCTGTAACATCCTGTGGGCTATTGTTATTGTTATTTCTGTTTAAAGCCCAGCCGACTGAGTAGAGACATATCAGGGCAATAGCCGTTTCAAAACATACACAGTACTTCAACAGGAAAACAAGGAAAAGAAAATTAAATACACAAATCAATGCACTCACACACATAATCTGAAGAGATGCCCCAGGCGCTGACCATTCTGTCCAGTTTATCACACCAGGATTTAAAAAATCATATTTGAATACAAATTTAAGCATAACTAAGGAAGCTAAAATATATATAAAAACGGGCCTAAATTACCTAAAATTCCTTCTGCACATCTCACTGCCCTAGAGCCAAAATTCATTTAATACATGTACCCAACTATCACCCCTAAAGAGAAAGTGCATGAGACTTTTTCGACCACATACAGGTGAATGGACAAACAAGGCAGAAAATGATAGGAAGAAATGACAGAATGCAAAGGAACTAGGCAGAAACAAAGAGAGCGACAGAAAAGAGGAAATTTGTAGCACAGAATTTCCAGAAGGTGGGGATACTATTTATACTAAAAGAGCCCCCAGCATCCCCACAGAAGGCATCCTGTGGGCTGGCAGGATCCCAAGTCTCCAAGCATCACACAGGCTCCACATCTTCCTACAAAGCATTATCCTCCACCCCCTCTATCTTTTGTCAAGACATCCATACTATTCATACCAAAATCGAGTCTAAACCAAGACCACGACACAATGTGAACTCTCAAACATCTCATGGAAATCACCCCGAATGCTAGCAATCCTTCCATACTGCCTCCTGCTCCCCCCTCCCTTGTCACTGTCAACCTACAGAGGTAGAACGCTCATATCCCATTAAGGCCCCAAACCATCTTCCAGTCTAAACCCACTAATGCATCAAAAGAACACTATCCAGACAGATATATATACTATCTCCCACTACAGTGATCTTCATTCCGGCGCAGATCATCTCCATACTTCAACCCCTCCAAAAAAAACCAAACAAACAAACAAACAAAACTTTAATATACTAAGATCATATAAAATCCAGAGCAAATGCACAAAGAATGTCAGGTCTACTGACACAAATGGACTGCACTGACATTCGGAAACCATAAAAACACCATCTCTAAACTACCAAGTCATCAGAAAAGCCTAAGACCCTGGGACCAAGTCAAAATTTTGGGAGTAATGGCTCAAACAGCTTACACAAGTGAAAATGGCTTTTTACAGAAAAAACTTACAGGAAAATTCCAAAAAGTTCACATTTCACATAAATAAGAATGTAACAAAATGAGACACTTTTCATCAATGCAGTACACTTCCACTGTAGCAGTCCAGTAAATCGACTCAGCAGGTACCTGCGAGTCATAATCTTCATCTTATTACTATTATTATTTCTATTAGTTTTATTACCATTATCATAATCGCTAGGCATGCATGCAGCATAACTTACCAGCGACACTGGTGAAGACCTCACTCAAACCGATCAAAGCGTACTGAGGAATCTGCCACAAGATGCTTAGGTCGGCCGCTTGGAATATGGTGTCCCCTGAAAATAAAGATTACAGGTGACCTGAGTTTTTTCACATACTTTCCATTTTTCATCTTTTCCCCTCACCAAATGTTCCATTGGACTTCAACCCTAGCTGTGAACTATGGGTTAGAGAACACCAAGACACATCAGCTAAAGCTCATGAGAATATGATGTCCCCTGAAATTAAGATTACAGATGACCTGAGGTTTCTGCATTATTTTCCATTTTTCATCTTTTCCCCTCACCGAGTGTTTCCATTGGTCGTTTAACCCTAGCTGTGCACCATGAATTGAAGAAGACCATAAGAAATCAGCTATAGCTCATGAAAAATATGGTATACACTGAAATGAAGATTACAGATAAGCCAACATTTCTCACATACTTTCCATTTTTCATCTTTTCCACTCACCAAGTGTTCCATGGGTTATTTAACCCAAGCTGTGCACTATGGGTTGATGAAGACCAAGAGACATCAGCTAAAGCTCATGAAAAATATGGTGTCCCCTGAAATTAATATTACAGATGACCTGAGGTTTCTAGCATACATTCCATTTCTACTCTTTTCCCCTAATCGAATGTTCCATTGGCCATTCAACCCTAGCTGCACACTATGAGTTGAAAAAGACCAAGAGACATCAGCTGAAGCTCATGACTTTTGTTGTTGTTGTTGATGTATTTCCTACACCCCATCAACGGTCACAGAATACTGGGACAATTTTCACAAAGTTATAACAATGATGACAACAGGGATGATAATCATGATTCTATGGAGTTCCATCTAGGATTGAGACTGTGTGACAGGGTTGTACTCTCTACTTGTTATCATAATATATCCTGGTTTCAACCATGCCTGAAAGATGCAGACACATGTTGTGTTGGTTAGGAAATCTGAGCGACACTGTAATACACACACACACACACACACACACACACACACACACACACACACACAACACACAACACACACACACACACACACACACACACACACACACACACACACACACACACACCGTCTAATATCACTTACAGTGAAAAGACGTTAAATCAAAGAAAGAACGAAAACACACACACACACACACACACACACACACACACACACACACACACACACACACACACACACACACACACACACACACACACACTTTTAATCCAGAACACACACACACCCACGATGCATACACCGATGATGCTTGATTGTTCCAAAGTTCTAATTGCTTTCTGTCGATTGTTTGCTTGTTTGATTTTACTAAATAACTATTACATATGATGCAATGTTTTTTTAAACTTCAAAACTTGATCCACCCTACATCACACCTTTTTTTTGTAAAAGAATATATGTGAATAGACATTTGAAGATATAAAAAGTACCTAACATTTTACACATAACACACACACACATACACACACATGTACGCACATACACATCCTTACACACACACACACGCAACGCACGCACGCACGCACGTACGCACACACACACACATTTTTTTAACTCAAAACGCACAACCACACACACACAGGCACACCAAACTTTCACACACAAATTCAAACACACACATACAAGCACACACATATACATACAAACTGTAACCCAGTATACATACATATGCACCTACACTTGTTTTACACCTTAAGCACAAACACACATTCTATTACATCACTTCTCCTCCCCCCCCCCCCTCCTTCGCTTCTCTTCACACACAGACTACCCCTACATCACCACACAAACAAACCTTACCAATCACTTGGTCAAAAGACGCGTTGCGACACGGCTGATCAGGATAGGGCCAAAACGCTTTCAGGCGAAAATGCTCCAAGACTCCAGCCATCACCATGGCGGCGGTGGCAAAACCCATCCCCAGAACCATGCGCCAGGAGATGCCGACAGGTTTTCCCGTGCGGCGCTCGATCCAAGGGTAGACAACACGGTCAAAGAAGGGGAGGAGCATGATCAGCATGATGATGTCGAAAAGGGTGAACCAGGCAGCAACCAGCTGTGTAAGGAAAGACAAAGAATTAACCAGTTACCATGGTGCAGCGGTTAACGCAACGGACTACAGTCCGGAAGGTTGTGGGTTCAAATCCCCATCAGTACCTTCAAAAATCACGGTGGGATTTTTCGGCTCTAACCGGCTCCTACCCAGAGTTGGGCGTGCTATGGGCTCATTGGGAAGACTGGAACCACACAGTCAAGTCTCATCCACTTCGCGGATGCGTCACCGAGGGTGTCGCTCAAATCTTCTGACCAACACCGCAGGTGTCTGTATCTCTCTGGCCTGGTTGACGCCAGGATTATATTATGATAGTAAGCGTAGAGTACAACCCTGTCACACAGTCTCAATCCTAGATGGAACTCCATAACATCATGATTATCATCCTCATCGACATCATCATCATCGCATAATAAAAACTGTTTTAGCTTCTGTGGCCATTAAAGTGGCATAGAAAATGGGACGGAAAAAAAAAAAAAAAAAAGGTGAGCACAAAGGTAACCTCCCTGAGTGCAATGATCTTGAACAAAAATGTTTAAAAACGAAGAATTACTGTAAATTGTTTGGGTATAGTGCTTTAATCCAAGCTCAAGTGGACTAACCACACATGACATACATTTTTAAAGGATCATGGAGAACTTGAAGTGCTAGGTGAACTGACCACACTCCACTATGTAAAATTCATGCCATACTGATACACGTAAATCAACATGCGTCATTACTCGATAAGATTTGATCTTTTCACAGTATGGCATACTGGACCTATCCGCCTTCATGCTGCGCATAGCTAGATTGAGACAGAAAAATAAATGTGCATCGGTGCAAGGATGCCTGAATGTTTATGCACATGTGCATACAAGCGCATAAGCGTACACATGCTAGGCACACACTCACGTACACATGTTCATGCATGCTTGTAAGTACGCACACTACATACAAATACTCAACAAGAGTGCTTCACAGATTGCCTTATTTATTTATTTTTATTGTTTAAAGCCCAGCTGACTGCACAGGGCTGTAACTATTTCAAAACGTACACAACATCTGGTTCGAAAAAAATGGAAAAGAAAATTAAGTTAATTTAAGTACACATATCAAAGCACATGTGCACATGATTTAAGGATACGCTCCAGGCATTGACCACTTTGTCCAATCTATGACCAGAGGATGTCAAAAAACAAACCTGAATTCAAATGTGAACATAACTAAGGACACTAAATCATACATGAAAAAACACCTAAATCACTTAAAATTGCTCCTGCACAGCACACTTCCTAACAGCCAAACATACAGTCAAAACACATACCCAATTATCAATCCTAAGAGCAAGTATTAAGACTTTATAGAACACATACAGGTGAATGGACCAGCAAGGCAGAAAATAACAGGAAGAGATGACAAGCAAAGGATGAAGGCAGGAAGAAAGAAAAAGCGCGACAGAAAAGAGGAAATTTATAGCACAGAATTTCCAGGTGGGGATACTATTTACACTGAAAGAGCCCCCAACAATCCCCCAGGGAACATAGGTTGCCTGCACCAAACTCCAATCATTACAAAGAAAAAAATTATGTTGCTATTATACCTTCTGTCTCAGAATTGCCCTGTCCTTCCATCCACACAAAATACAGAAAAGAAAAGTTGTTCATCAATGACAGCATTTTTTCAAGCCTTTCTCAAAGACCTCTTTCATTGCTTGCAAATCTTTTTCATACCCAATTTAATTATCTAATGAAAATACTTATAACAATTTGAACTTGGAATCAACTATCTAAACGTTTGATTGGGGGGGGGGGGGGGGGGGGGTTCTTTTCCACTCTGTAATGAAATTTGGGGATGAAGACCGATTGGGGATGAAGACTATAGTAAACATGTATACAATTATTTGAAACAAAAAACTTTTGTCTCAGCAGGGTTCAATCTGCTAGACGCCATTAGTTTTCACAGTGTTGGACACCATCTTGGGGGGGGGGGGGGGGGGGGGGGAGTCTCTCCATGTCTGAAAATGTCCCTATTTTCCCTGTAATTATCTCATAGAAAAGAAATCCAGAACCTGTACAACCCACCTGTGGGTGTTCCTTGACGACTGTCCCGTTCTGAGCCAGAGTAGTGTCGATCAGGTTTGCTGGGGGGGTCGGCGAGGTGTTGACTTGGGTCGACGGCATTAGTAATCGCATGTGCAAACCTTGCACTAAGAACGACGTCTGCATCTGCAAGAGACAATCTCTAAGTCAGTTATCTGCACTGGGCCATGATTCTCCTACATAGAGTGGTGGTCTAATCAGGCTGGGTAAGAGGAGAAGATAGTTTCCTTTGAAAATTGGCCAGGGTCCAGGGGCAACGTCCCTGCTGGTGGGTGAAGACCCCAGAAGCTGAAGAATTTCTATAATTTTGAGGCATTATGGATGCATTTCCTGATGGCAAATATAATAATTCAGTAATATTTCCTCTGAAAAAAAAATTTTTTCCTCTGAAACTAGGAGTTCATCCACTGAAATCAGTGGATCCGCTGAGAGTTACCCAGCCTGTCTAATGTTTAGAACACTTACTTAAAACACAAGAGATCTCACGTTCCAGTACTCAATTATCAATCCTAAAAGAAAGTACATAAGACTTTATTGAACACGTAGAGGCGAATGGACCAGCAAGGCAGAAAATGACTGGAAGAGATGACAGGAAGCAAAGGAAGAAGGAAGAAACAAAGAGAATGACAGAAAAGAGGAAATTTCAGCACAGAATATCCACAAGGTGGGATACTATTCATACTGAAAGAGTCCCAGGCATCCCCACAAGGGGAGGCTGGGATTAACTTCAGATATCAGATCTTGATTCCATGGCTTCTATCACAACAACCAAGCAGCATGGTGTGTGTGAGGCAGTGAAAGGAGGTGTGTGAGAAGTTTAATCCTGGACAGCAAGATCTGGTCAAGACTAGAGTGTGAATCAAAAAATAAAGAATGGGACAATCTTTTATCTTGTCAGATGTTAAAACATGGTCTTTAATTCAAGCAGCCGTCTGTGATGTCATAAACGACGTTCCGCTTCCAGGGAAGCGGCGGACGTTATTAATTTTTAACTGTGTGAATCAGCCTTGCTATTCAAGGGAAATCAACCAGTCATCAAGTTGAAACCTTCCACTACACAGTTCTTACCCTTAGACTGTCCGCCAACACTTTTCTTTGTCTGAATCAGGCTTGTTTTCACCGTACCATAAGCGACTATGACTGATAATCTTTTTTATTTTGTGGCATGAGTGACTGTAAAAAGGATCAAACTGACTGAAATTTTGCTGTTCAAAGCTTCTCCTGCCATCATTTGACCTAAAAGACACTAAGGGTAGGAAAATATTTGACAATGATCTGATTTTATAATATTACATGTGTGTAAATATGACTTCAGAATTTTTTTATTTTCTGCATTTACATGGCATTTTGACCTGGCATTTTGTCAATTTTACCTGCATTACTCACACAAGTTGGTTTTATTTTTAAAAAGTAGACATAATGAGCTTTCTAAAAATGTATAACTTTATGTCTTTATTGCAAATAGAAGAGGCTCAGAATTTTTGTAAAACTGCTAAAAATAGTGCATCACAGGAAATTTACGGGATCCATTTAGCCATGAATTCATTGAGTTAATTTTGATCTTTTTTTCCCCTAACATCAAGCAATAGTGTAGCAATGGCTGCACCCAGGCTGAATACAAGAGTCTGACACACAGATCACTAATTCTGATCAGTAGACTTCACTTTTATGTTTGTACGCTTCTGTGTGTGTATAATAGCAAGGACAAACTGAAAGACAGGCCCAGTGGGGTCTAATGCAACTATCATTGAATGATAAAGTGTTTACAACTTTCAAGTTTCCCTCTTACAGACAGACACAAACACACAAACACAGAATCCCTTAACCTACTTTTTCATGAACCAGAAAAAAACACGAAAGAAGAATACAAACGCACATTTAATACAAGACAAAACAGGCGCAAATTTTCAGCCAACTGGCCTTTGTGTGAAGCGTAAGATTACAAACAAACAAACACCATATACAAAAATTTTGAGAAAAAGACTGAAACTTCCCTGCTGCTGTGTCCAATGTCAAAAAAGGAATAAACTGAGTCAGTCTCTTTCTCAAAATTTTTGTATCTGGTGTTTGTGATCTTACGCTTGACAAAGGCCAGCTGGCTGAAAATTTGCGCTTGTCTTGTCTTGTATTAAATACGCGTTCGTATTCTTCTTCTGTGTTTTTTTCGGTTCCTGTTTGCTTGAACGTGGGCAGTCAAACTTGTTTTGGATTTTGTTTTTTCTACTTTTCAATGTCATACATCTGCACTCACCAACTCACACCATCTTCCAAACCCCCAAACTTACCCCTTACCCATCCTTCCAACTATGAACAGTTGGTTGTCTGGCTCTGTTATCAGAACCATGGACTGAAAGTCTCATGTCTTGAGTTCACTTCCAGCCTGCTGTATAAAAACTGGCCTTCCGCCGCCCATCTTAATGCTAAAATCACTCTGGCAGTGTCGCCTTAGACTGCAAAGGTCTTGTTCTTCTTTCCCCCTTAATTTCATGACCACATCATAATGCTATGAAGGAGTCTGTGACTTCTTCTTCTCAAGCAGGTGGAGTCCCTGTGAGCACTTCTATCTAAGCATACAAATTAATACACACCTACCGTAATGTTCGGGCTATTGGACACATCGTATATAAGGCACACCCACTAAATCATAGAAAAATCTTAACTATATTCACAGTAAGCTGCACTGGCTTATAAGCCACACTTTTTCAATGACCAGGTCAATTGCCTTCAACTTGAAGGCTGCTTCGTAGGCATTACATCGCGTTTTCGGCATGATGAGGGGTACCCTTGAGCAGAGCAGATCTGAATACCGATCTGAATGTTTCAATGTGTGCGGATTTGATTTAAAAACGTGAACATTTAACTCTTAACACTTTAACGAGAACAGTTAACACTTTAACATGGAGCTCACCAAAAAATTCAGGAATGATAAACACAATTTTGGTGAGTTAAAGAGAAGCTAAGAATTGACGAGAACATGACGCTCCTGGGATCGTGAAAAATCTGCAAATAAGCCCATCACTTTTTAAGCCGCAGGGGTTAAAGCTGCGGAAAAAAGTTGCGGCTTATAGCCTGAACTTTACGGTACCTGCCTATCAGATGAAGTGGATTTTGGCTTTATATGGCCTTTCTTCATCCTGCTTT
>JAPXFY010000025.1:10481236-10563736 GCA_030674185.1 Monoplex corrugatus | reverse complement strand
CAGACAATCACAATGAGAAAATAAAAATCAGGAATCAGATAGATTACATCATGATAGACAGGACATGGAGAACAAAAAAAACTTCTTAAATTCCAAAACAAAACCAGGAGCAGATTGTGATAGTGATCACCATCTAATCGCAGGAAAAATTAGACTCTAAGCAAATAAAACAAAGCCAAACCGGCCCCTAAGGTTGATCCAGAAAACTTGAAAAATAAAGACACTGCATCTGATTTTGAGATCGAAATCAGCAAATGTTTTGAGTCTTTAACCCAGGACTGGACATTAAAAGACCGTTATCCAGAAGAAATTTGGGCAGATATGAAGAAACCTACATTGAGGTTGCAGAAGAACAGTTAGCAGGAAAAACAGAAAACCATCTAAGCCCTACATCAGCAAGGAAGTTATGGATCTAGCCAAACAAAACAGCCAAGCTCGAAAGTCTGGAATAAAAGAACAATACAAAAACTCAAAAGAAAAATTACGAGAGCAAAATTAGAAGAGAAAAGAAAATTTGGCTGGAAGAAGAATGTGCAAACAGATGGAATGAATATGGAACATCCCTTGTTAACGAAAATAGCCTCCAAGACACCCTATGCCCTGACCTGAATTGTCCAGAATCAGAACCAGAACCATTTTTAATGAAAGTGAAGCAACCACCAAGCAGTTAAAAACAAGAAAATACCCAGAAATTGACAATATTCCGGGAGAATTGTTAAAATATGCTGAAAAAGAAGGCCTAAAAGCAATGCACCATCTTTGTTATAAAATCCGGAGTACTCACCAGCGGCCAACAGATTGGAAATTTCAAGAATTTGTGATGCTTTATAAGAGTGGCAATGTCAAAAATTTTAAGAACTACAAAACCATTGTTCTAATCAGCCATGCTAGTAAGACTTTGCTTATAACTATTCTCAACAGATTGAAGTCCAACATAGAAGAAGAACTATCTGACTGCCAGGCAGGCTACAGATCCAACAGACATTTATTTGTGTCACAAATACTCATAGAGAAAATAAAAAGCACTTATAAAGAAGCTTTTGTCACCTTCTTAAAGTATAGCAAAGCATTTGATAGTGTCATTCATCACCACCTATTCAATGCAATGGTCAACATGAGCTTTCCTAAACGTTTCATTTCCTTAATTATTTCATTGTATAAAGACCAAAAGGCTACGATTCGATGGAACAGTCAGAAATGTGAATTTTTCAACATCCACAGGGGAGCTATACAAGGTTGTTAATAGTATCTTTTCTCCGTATCTCTTTAACATCTATACAGAGTACAAGTCCTGAGAGATGCTGATATAGAAGACATGGGTATAAAGATAGGAGGAAAATAACTTTCAAACCTGTGCTATGCAGATGATACTGCGCTATTAGCAGATAATATCACCAATATGAAAAGAATTCTATACAGGGTGGATGCAGCAGGCAAAAAAGCTGGCCTAATTTTGAATGCCAAGAAAACAAAAGTGAGACGTATTAAAGGCAAGGACACTGAAAACAAGGCATTTTAATTAACAAAGTGCCTTTAGAAAATGTTAAAGATTGTAAATATCTTGATTCTGTAAAATCTGATGATGGAACCTGCTCTAAAGACATCAAAATAAGAATTGGAATGGCAAAGCAAAAGATGGTCCAACTCGGCAATATCTGCAAAGACAGAGGCATACCAAATGGCCTGAAAGTGAAATGAACAAGACGACTAAAAAGTAGCTGCAGTAAAGAATGATGATGGTGATAATGTTGTTTATTCGTTTTGAGAACAAAATGGTAACGGTAACGATCAATACGATGGATATTGCTCGTTCAGGGTTGGGCCAAGCAGCAAGAAAGAAGAATGAGGTCTGCCCTCAAACAACTGAACCGAGCATAATGAGGACTCTACTAACTCTCTGCCCCATGGCCCAGATGAAGGTTATCTTTTCCTGGGTCGTCATAATGGATAAAATTAAAGATGACGATTAAAATCAAAATATATCTAGAAATACAGAGCCATCCAACCCACAAACCGACCAGGCAACCAAACTAAAACAACATAAAAGCTAAACATACATAATATGAAATTATGTTCCCAGGCATGTACACACACGCGCACGCGCGCGCGCGCACACACACACACACACACACACACACACACACACACACACACACACATACACACACACACCATGTACATTCAGTACCATGACAAAATGTACAGTACTTTTTAAAAAATTTTTTTATAGAAGTTCAAGGTTGATAATTTCAAATTCAGGTCTTTGACATTTTTTTTTCTTTAGAGAGAAGGACGTCACACGGGAATGTGTCCTCGAAGAACGGCAAGCATTTATATAGCCTACTTTTGCATCTTTTGTGTTGAATGTAGCCATTCTATTTATTTATTTTATTCTTTATCTCCATGAAAAGGAGCTCCGTTTCTTTGTTTATCTTATTATGCTTTGTTGTTGTTGTTGTTGTTGTTTGTTGTTGTTGTTGCTGACAATTAAATTCTTAATTTTCCTCCTCAACCCACTCCCCCCACATCATGACGTACTTTAGGTACTAGAATGTGTTTTGAGACTGTGATTTGTCTCATCCAAGGAAACATAACTCTGATGTTCTTCACACGGGTTAGAGATTAAGCCTTGAGCTTTAAAGGTACGGGTGGAGGGCACTTCCGCCAGTGTCGTACTAATTGAGATTCCGACGACCACGATTGAGAAGTGACCACAAAGTCAGGAGGGTTGATCTGGACTTGAAAGGTAATGTTGCACTTAAAAGAATGGTTGCCATGAGGCCTTTGTTGTTGCTATCTCGCTCGCTTTGCATTGTTAATGAGTGAAAATGTCGTCATTTGCAGCATTTGATGAGCTATCTAAACTCCACCGAATTGAAAACCGTATTATTACTATTACTGTATATAGTAATAGTGTATTAATATTAGTGTGAGGTAGGTATGTTAGCAAAATTTTCAAAGATTTCTAGTATTATGTATACATGTAATGATGTAGACTATAAAAACCATCATTGAAAAGAGCACGAATAAGAACTTCTATGAAAAGTTTTTTGATTCATCGTCTGTGACGGAAGTTGCGATTATTTCATATTTGAAAAATTCAAGTTTTAACGTTTTGCTACAGTAGGCCTACATTCATAACATTGGATTACAAAGAAAAACTGAGCACATGTCTGCCGTTTCTTCAAACAAACGCTAAAACTGAGCACGTGTCTGCCGTTTCTCCACACAAACACGTGCAGATACGTGCTCAGTTTTTCTTTGTATTCCAATCACCAACAATGTTATGAATGTACTGTAGCATAATGTTAAAACGATTTTTTTTTTTAAATCATAAATTTCGTCACAGATGATGTATGAAAGAACTTTTCATACAATTTTAAAGTTCTTATTCTTGTTCTTTTCAATGATGATTTTTATACAAAGCACCATGACTTTGGAACGGCTGAATCAAGAAAGGTCTTTGTTGCCCAAGATGACTAAAAGTAAGACCTTCATAATTCTGACTAAAAGTAAGACCTTCATAATTCGTTGGACATTTTAAGTGTTTAAGGACTGGTGTTTTTTGAAAGGATATTATTACACTTATCCATAAATCGGGCATAATGCTGTTGTGAAAGCAGATAACTCTAACAGTGGTAGCCAGCAGAATGTTAGAAAAAACACTTATCTTTCATTGTAGACTTTACATTCATTTCTAATGCTGCTGTAAAAGCAGATTTATACACAACCAGTGCTAAACAGAAGAGTGTTAGAATAAGCACTTATCTTTCATTGTACTTACAGTTACACTTATCCCTAATACTACTGTAATACTACTTCATCTGAACTAGTGGATGTAGGGGCGTATCTATCTATCTATAGGCCTATATATATACATATATATATATATATATTGTGTGTGTGTGTGTATTATATGTATAATATATAGGCCTATACCTGGATGATGTTTGAGGCAGCTGGCTTTGTGTTTAACAGTCATTAATTGTGTTGTAGCTTTTCAGTGCTGTGACATATTTATCCAGTATAATGATGACCCCATACATAAATGATTGTGTGTTTGCTAATGGTGAACTTTCTCTCAGCACTCCACCTGGTTTCACATAATCCTGTGATGTTCATACCTATTTTATCAAGTTCTGGTAAGAGGAAATGAAGCTTTCCCATTTCTAGCATAGTTTGAACATTCCAAATGTCGATGTTGATGAGCCCTTTCCATTTCTTTTTGTTCATTTTTGTTGAAGTCTCTGCAAGTTTGCTTCCAACAGCTGCCATCAGATACATATAGTTATAATCATAGTTGCCTAGTTTCACACCTTTGGATCCTCTCTCCCCAATGTTGTTTTCTTTCTGTGTCATTTTGTTTAGTTTTTGGCAAAAAAAAAAAAAAAAAAAAGTACGACAGATAGGTTGCCATTGCTTTCCTGACGGGCAGTGCTCATACTGTGCAGGTGTCCTCGCCATTGTTTAGTTGGAAATTGAAGTTGTCGGCCATCATGCTGTGTGTGTGTGTGTGTGTGTGTGTAGCATACATGTATGTGTGTATTGTGTGTGTGTGTGTGTGTTGGTGGGGATGGGGAGGGTCTAGGAGTGGGAGTTAGTATAATTGACCACTAGGCATAGGGCTGATTGGGAAAAATGAACTGATTAATGTAAAGCGCAGTGAGTCTTTACCTATGTGTAGGAGAATAGCACTACATAAGTGATTTATCATTATTATAAAATTAACTGAGATTCCTAAAATCCTTATAGTTATAGCTTTCAAAATATCACATTTCTGACTTGAAAATTGGTTAGGAAAACCTCATGATAGTTAAGTTATCATGATACATTACAATAAATTTTATTATTCAGTGTCATTAAACTCATTCATTGTGTAGTAATCACAGTTTTTATTGAGTAACCACCTATAAAAGTTTTCAGCCTGTGTATTTATGTAGGTTACTTTAGTTTGCAGATTATGGTACTGGTAATGATCATTTTAATATACATACATACATACATTCATACATACATACATACATACATACATACATACATACACTCACATGTATACATACATTATACATATACATACATACATTTATATATATATATACACATTTATATATATATATAATGTAATAAGATAGCATCACATTCACAAACATGAAGAGAATTCTCTACTGAATAGAAGCAGCAGGTTGCAGGGCAAGATTGAAGCCGAATGCTAGAAAAAAACCATAGTGAGAAAAAGAACTTAAGAAGGCCAGGAACATCCCAACATTCAAATAAATAAAACAGATTCAAAACATGTCCAACATTTCAAGTACCGGTATTTAGGATCTGTAAAAGCAAATGACAGCTCCTGCACCAGAGATGTGAAAACAAGAACTGGCATGGCAAAACAAAAAAATGGTCTAGTTAAACAGTGTATGGAAAGACAGAGAGCTTCCCAAAGATTTAACACTAAGAATCCTGAACATTTTGATTTGGCCTTTTTTAATGTATGGACAGTAAGAAAAGACGAAGAAAATGAAATCAGTGAAGCAGAAATGTGGCTTTATAGATGACTTCTGAATGTCAGGTGCCAGCTGCTGACAGAGATCAACAAAAGAAAGCTGAAATATGTAGGCCATGCAATCAGAAACACCAAAACGGATCTGATGTCAATGGTCCTGTAGGGGAAAGTTATGGTGAGAAGAAAGGAACAATTGCAAACCTATTTCAGCAACATCGCTGAAGTGTGTGGTTTGGAGATCCAGGAGGTCACCCACATATGTCTTAATCGTGTTACCTGGAGAAAACTTGTGACGTCAAGCATGGCTCCTACCACCGATCCCTGCAAGGGAGAGAGATGAGAGGAGAGAGAGATATTATAATCTATCTGTCTGTCTATAGATATAAGCTTATCTTGTATTATCTTATCTTGACAAAGTTGTTTGCGATGGCATGATCAGTACTTTCAATCCCCATGCCCAGATGATTGAGCAGATCAGACTGTCTTTGACACCCTCAGCAGGTAATTGTAGAGATGATAATGAGAATGAAGATTCTGGGGCACAAGATGTTCGTGATCTTCACTATCAGTGGCCTAAAGGTATGGGGAGGGGCAGGGGTTTTCCTTCAAGTCACTGGAAATGGGATATTGGCCTGCCTCTGTCTAATGACCCACCACTTAGTCGTATTCTGGTAACAATGCTTTTTTTTAGTGGTATTCTGGTAACAATGCTGTAAGTCATGATAACTTTCCTATCACTATCACTGTTTTCTGTCAAATGCATGACTGGACACAATCACTGAAAGTGGTGTAGGTAATGTAACACACATTATGTACATGATCAGTTTTTGAACTTTACATCATTTCTGGTGTGGAATATTGGTCTTGCAACCCAGCTAGGAGACCAGCGTTTATCAAATATGCAAGTAGTTTTCATATCATTTTGTTCAAACTTTCATTGATGTGTCCTGTGATTTGTCCTCATGCCTTGTTGATTATGGAAAGTTCATGTCACCCACCATCCAGTTATTACATCAGGCAGGCCAGTCTGGAGGTATCCTGTTCATGTGTAAGAACATTGAAAGATGTATATATATCTTTAATTGATTCTTCGCCTGATTCTATTCTCGTCCTGAAAGTATCAGTGGATTTGCATGGTGGAGATAATGACATTGATTATACTCGGGTTAGGATATATACCTCTGTGTGGAAGTCTGCACTGTCAAATATCAGATTCACTGTCATTTAATTTTAAATGGAAATGTGTCTGGGCGATGTCATGGATAATAATATAAATTGTGAAATTCTGGTGTGTGGAGATCTGAATTTCAGAACAGCAGATTATCAGATTAATTTAATATTGTGAAAATATTTGCTGTTTTTGAACAAGAATCGGAAAAATGCTTTTTACTTTATGGTAGGGTGTATGAAGATGAATTTCTCTTGGAGAACTCCAAACTTTATATTTTCAACTTTTGTGGCACCTTACCAATGTTTCTTTTGATGTTTGCAGGACTCGCAAGAGCAACATGGATGTGAATTATGAAGAAAAAGCTCTGCCAGAAAAGATTGTGGACACTTGCTCACGCTGTACATGTACAGTTGTAACAAAGACTTACCATGTAGGGTATGACGAGGTTGAACATCTACTTAGGACTGCTTCACCAGATAGGACAAATCATCGGAAAGTGTTTGTGGCAAATATTGGTTATAAGGTGAGTTGTTTTTTTGTTCATCTTACTTGTTTCAGTGGTGATTTTAGGTTTTGAATGAATGTGTGTGTGTGTGCGTGTGTGAGAGAGAGAGAGACTCAGAGAGAATGTGTGTCTGTCTGTGTGAATGAGTGTCTGTGTGTGTGTATGTGTGTACATATATATATGTGTGTGCTTTCTATCAGTGGTCACATACAGTATCTGAATAAGTCAGTTTCATCAAAGGATTCTATGCTTAAAAATCTATGTTTGTGTAAGTTTAGATGTGTAAGTTATCTTTGGGATTTTTCTTTGTTGCTTTTTTTTTTCTTTTTAATTTTTGTTATACGTATACAAAGTGTTTCTCTTTGATACAGTTTTCTCTTTTCTGTGTGTGTGTGTATGTGTGCGAGAGAGAGAGAGAAAGAGAGAGCGTGTGTGTGTTGTGTGTGTGTGTGCATGCATGTATTTGTAAGGTTAGATTATATTTGTGTTTTATTCACAATGGAATATTTCTGCTTGAAATGATTGTTGCTTTCCCCTGATTGTCATAATAGGCCTACAGCATCATCAATTGCTTATGGTGTTTTGGTTTACTATTTTCTTGTATGGTGTATATCAATTATCATATGTGTCTGCTCGGTCAATGAAAATGGGCTCTTGTACAGAATTTAGCCAGGAACAGTCTTTTTTGTTCCTGTGAGATCTTTGATATTCCTATTATGAGGATGCTGGGGGCTCTCTCGCTAGAAGTAGTATTCCCATCTTCTGAAAATTCTGTATAAGAAATTTCCTCTTTTCTGTCATCATCATCATGTGCCCTACCATATGGCATTGGCGATCATAGCCCTCCATACAAATCTATCCTTTGTTGCTGCAAGTACATCTCCCATCCTTTCTGTCTTCATCCACTCCACAAGTCCATCCAATATTTTCTCCCTGGGTGTACCTGGTTCTCCTTTTCCCACCAGCTTTCCTATTGTGACATGTCCCACATGTCTTTCATCCACTCCACAAGACCGTCCAATATTTTCGTCCTGGGTCTACCTGGTGCTCCTTTTGCCTCCAGCTTTTCTGTTTTAACTAGGTGTTCTAATTTCTCTTGCCTTGTGTCTGCTTCCTTCAAGTTCAAGACTTGTCTCATTTTTCTTTGCTGTCCATGGAATGTGGAACAATTTGCTTAGAAGCCACATTTTCACTGCCTCGATCTTGTTCTGACTTTGCATGTTGAGGCTTTTTTTGTCACTGTTTCTGTCTTGGTCTTTTGCTTTCTGTCATCACTTGGTTCTTTTTATGTATTGGTTGACTGGACGATTTGTTGGTAAATTTGTTGCCTAGCATGCAAGTCCACCAAAAGTGCAAACTGGGCAGCAACATAGTGGAATGTGGTCAGCTCACCTAACAGCTTGAGTTCTCTGTGCTCCACTAAAATGCCTGATAATGTGTAATGCTCAGTGAATCCAACCAAGTTTGAAAAACAGCGCTTTACAAAAATCATGTATAAAGATAATGATGATTGTAAATAATGATGATAAGTAAAAAATGGTGATTTTTTTTTTGTGTGCTCATGGCAGGTAAACTGGAAGGAGTTGAAATATTTCTTCTGTAAGTTTGGGGATTGTGGTCTTTTCAAAAATTGTGAAAGATCATCCCAAGCGAAAGTCAAAGGGGTATGTATGGTTTAATTTCTGTGTGTGTGTGTGGTTTTTTTTTTTTTTTTTTTTTGTTGTAAAGATCTATATAAGTATATTGTATGTGTTATGTTCTATTGTGTTGTATTCTAACTGTATTGTATGTATTGTTTTATTGTGTTGCAATGTATTGATAATGATATATTTCAGCTGTGAGTTTTAATTTTATTGTATTGGTATACCGTGGTATGGTATGGTGTGGCATAGCATGGCATGGCATGATATGGTATGGTATGGTATAGTATGATAATCATGGGCTACAACTTTCATATATATATAGTACAAGGGCTGGTGAAATCCATTCGCCCGGTCGCCTGAGGCAAATAAAAAAAACCTGTCTGGCGAGTCAAAATCAAAAACTAGTCCGTTGGGCAAGTGACAGTTCTGACCCCTGCAGTTATAAACTTATTTCGATTTTTCAAACTTTCTAATCTGCCAACTGATTTCGTCAACTGATTTTGGTCAAGTCTGCCAGTGTTCATGCAAAAATGAGGCTATATAGGGAAAGGCAACTCTTGCTTCCCTTAGGCCTGCTAGTGAATGGAGTAGATCTACTAGATGCGATAAATCAAGTAGGCCTACTTAGAGATCAGCGACCTTTCACTCAGACTGTCAGTTTTGGTCGAACGGTTAGAAGCTTCTACGTGTAATGAAGTATGGAAACCAGAGAAAATATACATATGTATATTATTATGTCTTATCAGGATCAAGGGATGGGGAGGAAAAGATAATGTGTGTGCTACTGGCAAGGAAATTCGAGAGACAAGAGTAAATTTGATGCATAACTTGATACGGTGATACGTCTAAGAAACTAGTTTAGAAGGCACATATACTACTTGACGATTTTTCTCACATTTTCTTCACTTGTCTCTCAAGACATAATATGTTCAAAGTGTTTTCCCTTCACATTGAACAGCTGAAGTCATGAAAATGTGTTGCTCACACACACAGACACACACACAAACACACACACGCAGACACACACACACACACACACAAACACACACACACACACACACATACACACACACACACACACACACACACACTAAAGAGACGTAGTACTTATAGTTATACAACAACATCAACAAACATTTGGAAAAAGAAACAACAAACGAAAAGCAAAAACAAAACAAAACGCACACGCGCACGCACCCACACACACACACGCGCGCACACTTACACGCACACATGCACACACACACACACACACACACACACACACACACACACACACACACACACACACACACACACACACACACACACACACACACACACACACACACACACACACACACTAAAGAGACATAATACTTATTATACAACAACAACAACAAACATTTGGAAAAAGAAACAAACTAAAAACGAAAACAAAACCAACACAGAGTCAACTAAAGTAAACAGATACGTAGTTGAATGCCACTACAGACCTCGTCAACAGTTAAGGTGTAGCTGATGATCCCATGGAAACAAAATGATTTTCTTTGAAAAACAGCAAACTAACCATCTTTGTGTATAAAACTACCAATTGTTCTGCTGGACTTGCTTTTAGTGAACATAGTTACCAAGTCTCACCAATGCCAGAATTTCTCAATATTTGTGTTATGCATGTATTACAGTTTACACACATATATATGTATACACATTTCTGCTTTTCTCTCTCTCTGAGGATTGGTAATTGGGTGCATGTATGTAAGGAGGGTGTTTTTGGCTCTAGGGATGTGGGATATATGGAAGCAATTAAAAGTAATTTAGGCCTGTTTTTATATGTTTTAGTATCCATAGTTGTTTAAATTTGTATTCAGATGTTTTTTTAAATACTGTGTGATAAATTGGACAGAGTTGTCAACACCAGAGGCATCTCCTTAGATTATGTATGTGTGCAAATGCATTTGATATATGTACTTAATTTTCTTTTCCTTTTTTTTTTTCCTGAAGTATTGTGTGTGTTTTGAAATGGTTATAATTGTACTATTTATAGTTATAATTATAGCCCTGATTTGTTGCTACGCAGTTGGCTGGGCTTTAAACAAAAATAATGGTAACAGTAACATCCCATATTGGTTTGTCATGCGTATAGTGTCTTCTAAACAGTGGTACTGTTCACTTATATTTTTGTACAAAGCATAAATAAAGGCACGGCAAGTCTGTATACTAACATTGAGGTGCTCTTGTTATCTGCGTCCCTTGAAATTAGTCTTCTTTTTTTTTTCTTCTTTTTTTTCCGTCCCTGGAAAGCAAAATAAGGTGTAGGCAGCCCCGTGTTTCCCTCGAGTTTGCATTTGATATTGTTTCTGGCCTCGGATGCCATGATGTTCCTGGTATATTGCACAGGTATCGGTATACATTCTGAAACTGTCTTTCTGTTTTGATATCATCCCCGAGATGTTCTTTGTGGTCCGCTGAGAACTTAAACTGAAATGAAGTATTATATTTGGGCAGGTTTGGTTTTGTGGAGTTTGCGTCACCAAAGGACGCTGACAAATGTGTTTATGCAAAGAAAGAGGAGCTGGTCTTAAAGGGAAGGTATGTATATGTGTCATTATCTATTTGTGTGTGAGTGTGTAATCATGTATGCGTTGTTATGTGTGTGTTTGTATATACTTGTGTTTAAGTGCTTGCGTTTGTAGGTGTTGTGTGTATGCATGATAGAGGGCATGAAAGACTGTTTCTGGTGGTGGTGGTGGTGGTTTGGGGGGTCATTTTGTTTGATTTTGTTCACATGCAAACTCTCAAGGCCTTGCCTGTGTAGGGGGCTTATGCACAGGTATGGTGCTCGTGCCATGCTTATTTTGGATCTTACCTGTGGCATGATCAGTGATTACAGAAACTATTCTGAACATGGAGACGCCATCTTGAGAAACTGAAACAGACATGCTGACACGTACATACACACATTTACGCACATATACATATATGTATACACTCTTTCTGTGATAACATTCTCACTTTTTCTCACCACCATCCCACCCTGAAGGAATGCACACTGTTTGGCCCACACTGTGCAGTGTTATGTTGCCACACAGTCTCCATACTCTGCCTTCAGTGAGTGTATAAGCTGTGTATTATGTTGCTATAAGCCATTGAACATTGACATGGCTTACAGGATCTTTAACATGCTTATTTATTCAGCTGGGTGTTCATCATCATCATCATCATCATCAGGTGCCTTGCTGCATGGTGTTGGTGATCATGGACTTCCTTCTGTCTCTATCTCTTGTTGCCTCAAGCATCTCTCCCACCCTCCTTGTCTTCAGCCACTCTGGGTGTATGTGTATATATATATATATATATATATATATAATGTATACTTGTATACAAAGGAAGTTAAGGCACTCGCAGGTCTGCATGTATGCACACATGGGAGATGGTAAACCTTCTCACCCCACCCCCCACCCCCACTTTCTATGCCATCTAAATGGCCACAGAAGCTGGCACAGTTTTTGATAAGGATGATAATTATGATGCTATGAAAATCCATGTATGATTGAGACTGACAGGGAGTGCACTTTACGCTTTCTATCATAATATATTCTGGCATCAACCAGAACCAAGAGATACAGCCACCTGCAGTGTTGGTCATTAGATATGAGCAGTACCTTCAGGGATGCATCCGTGAAATGGATGAGATTCGACTGTGTGTTCCCAGTCTTTCCAACAAGCTCATAGCACACTTGACTCTGGTTGAAGCTGGAAATAAAACCATTTTTGAAAGGACTGATGGGGATTTGAACCCACAACCTTCTGTAGTAGTCTGTTGCACTAACCACTACAGCACAGCAGCTGGTTGAGATCGTAAAACTTTACCCATCCCTTCCCCCTCCCCCCCCCCTCAAGCAGTACCACCAGGCAGGATTGAACTGTGACCTTGTGATTGAAAGTCTTAACATCCTAACCACTTGATCATGATGCCAGTCTCTTGCATTCAAAAACCTTCCACAAACACACCAAAACATGCAAAGAACTCTGTGTTCGCAGTGTTTAAGCATTTGCATTCAGTTTTTTTTGTTTTTTTTTAAATACCCCTTAATGGTGAGCATGAATTTTAACTGTTTTTTTGTTGTTGTTGTTGTTGTTATCCGAAACAAGTGCAACTGCCCGCGCCCAAGCAAACAGGAACCAGAAGAACAAGCAAACCAAAGTGAACGCTTATTCAACACAATGAGACAAGACAAGCGCAAATTTTCGGCCAACCGGCCTTTGTCAAGCGCGAATGCACGGTCACAAACAGACCACAAAACAACACCAAACAACGGATAATAAGAAGAGGACTAAAAACTTCCCTGCCTCCTCGTCCAGTGGATAAAAAGTTTGTGGTCTGTTTGTGACCATGCATTCGCGCTTGACAAAGGCCAGTTGGCCGAAAATTTGCGCTTGTCTTGTCTCGTTGTGTTGAATACGCGTTCACTTTGGTTTGCTTGTTGTTGTTGTTGTTCGTTTTGTTGTTGTTATAACGGGTTGTCGTTTTTGACGTGGTGGTAACCCTGATATGGCTGTGGTAGTCGGCTGGACTGTAAGCAGTATGACCTGAACGTTTAAATCCCCCTGATGATAAATTCAGCTGATTGACCAAAACCAGGGGTGTATCCTCAGATTGGTTTGCGTGAATGTAATATACATGTATATATTTATTTTTCTTTTCTTGTTTTTGCTTTTTGTTTTAGGGGTTTTGTTTGTTTGTTTTTTGTTTTTGTTTTAGGGACATTAATGTGTTTAGATGGGTGTATTTTGTTTAAGATGGCTATTGCCCTGATATAGCTGTGAGCAGTCGGTTGAGCTTTGAACTCCAATAATGATAAGAAGAATGATAGCAATAAGAGTAACTTTTCTTTGTCTTCTTTGTGGAATCATTTTACTCCCCTTTAATTGGTTCATAACATATTTTACTGTTCTACAGGCAGCTAAAAGTTGGGTATGCTGAAGAGTCGGACAAACACATCCTGCGCAAGTGTGCCAAAGTTCCCCAGGATCGCCAGGCTTCACTAGAGTCACTGGTACCTAACTTTAAACCTACTGCATGTCTTGTCTTTCTGTCGTCCAGCATGATGGAATTCTCTTCCCTCGAATGTTCATCAGCTGTAGTCTTTGAATGTATGTGTGTGTGTGTGTGCGCGCGCGTGTGTGTGTGTGTTTTCCTAATGTATTTGTCGATCAGTGTGTCTGTCTGTTGATATGTTTTGTGTTGCCTTTCCCATCTCTTTCTCGTTCTCCCTCTTTTCTGTGCAGGTTTTTCTTGTAAGACAACTTTAGATGCCATCGTCCCAGATTGTTGAGCCCTTCATGTTCTGCTCTCAGGACGATCTCAGATTTGGTGGTTTAGAGTTGTGTTGGAGAATCAGGAGGAAGGATGTTGGGGCTATTACACTGCTCGCTTTAATATTCAAGGAGAGGACCAACTCCATGTCCTTACCTACTGCAACCTGCCTGTTAAAAAAAATCAAAAAAACAAAAAAAAAACAATGCTCAAGATTCTTGAGCTTAAATGAAAAACAACACATTTACATCAAATGCAGGGCCAACACAGGATCAGAATAGATGAATATCTGTCGATCAATTGATCCATCTATCGATCTATCAGTCAGTCTATCTACCTGTCTGTCTGTCTGTCTCTGTATCTATCTGTCTATTCTTTGTACCTTTTAATCTATGTATCTATCTGGCTGGCTGGCTGGCTGGCTAGCTAGCTAGCTAATAGGGAGACCCAAAACAAGGTTGTCATATCCTGGGATGACTACTTAAGCAATACAAGGATATTCTGAAGGCCAACCTCATGAACTGTTCATCATCACTACCAGCTAGGGAGACAAAGCCCACAACAGAGTAAGCTGCCGACAGCTGTGCGTGGAGGGCACAGTAACATTTAAACATCACAGAACAGCTGCTATTTAACAGAAGAGGGACTGGTGGAATCGGAACTGAAAGCCACAGGACTCCAGTCCATGCTGTGCTTGGGAAAGAACTCGCGTCTCCAGGATAGGTCTTGTATCCCACATGAAGACCCACACCAGACAACAAAAGCCAGTATAACTCTTGTTATCCCACATGAAGACCCACACCAGGCAACAAGGACCAGTATAACTCTTGTATCCCACATGAAGACCCACACCCGGCAACAAGAACCAGTATAACTCTTTGTTATCCCACATGAAGACCCACACCAGGCAACAAGGACCAGTATAACTCTTGTATCCCACATGAAGACCCACACCAGACAACAAGAACCAGTATAACTCTTGTTATCCCACATGAAGACCCACACCAGGCAACAAGGACCAGTATAACTCTTGTATCCCACATGAAGACCCACACCTGGCAACAAGGACCAGTATAACTCTTGTATCCCACATGAAGACCCACACCAGGCAACAAGGACCAGTATAACTTTTGTATCCCACATGAAGACCCACACCAGGCAACAAGGACCAGTATAACTCTTGTATCCCACATGAAGACCCACACCAGGCAACAAGGACCAGTATAACTCTTGTTATCCCACATGAAGACCCACACCAGGCAACAAGGACCAGTATAACTCTTTGTTATCCCACATGAAGACCCACACCAGGCAACAAGGACCAGTATAACTCATGTTATCCCACATGAAGACCCACACCCGGCAACAAGAACCAGTATAACTCTTTGTTATCCCACATGAAGACCCACACCAGGCAACAAGGACCAGTATAACTCTTGTATCCCACATGAAGACCCACACCAGGCAACAAGGACCAGTATAACTCATGTTATCCCACATGAAGACCCACACCAGGCAACAAGGACCAGTATAACTCTTGTTATCCCACATGAAGACCCACACCAGGCAACAAGGACCAGTATGCCAACTTACCTGTCTGATCAACGGGAGAGTCCGTCGGTATTTTTATGGAATGATAGAAAATGATTATATTTTTACAGGCCCATAGGAATGATGGAAAATGATTGATTATATTGTTACAGGCCTATAGGAATGATGGAAAATGATTGATTATATTGTTACAGACCTATAGGAATGATGGAAAATGATTGATTATATTGTTACAGACCTATAGGAATGATGGAAAATGATTGATTATATTGTTACAGACCTATAGGAATGATGGAAAATGATTGATTATATTGTTACAGACCTATAGGAATGATGGAAAATGATTGATTATATTGTACAGACCTATAGGAATGATGGAAAATGATTGATTATATTGTTACAGACCTATAGGAATGATGGAAAATGATTGATTATATTGTTACAGACCCTTAAGTATAAATCGGTAGCACTCAGGAATGATGGTGATGGTAATGATAATGGCAGTGATGATAACAGTGATGTGTTTTTGCAGAATCACAAGTAGGCCACAGTATTGTTGATGGATAATGATGATAATGACAATGGTGATGATTGTGTTTCTACAGGGCCACAAGTATGATACATTATCGCTGATAATGATGATAATGGTGATGGTTGTTTTAAGAGTCACAGGTATAACACAGTATCATCTGATAGATGATGATGGTGACAGTGATGACTGTGGTTTAATAGTCACAAGTATAACACTGTATCACTGATAGATAATGATGACGATGATGATGATGACAGTGGTGATGATTGTGTTTTATCAGTCATAAGTATAACACAGTATCACAAATAATGACCCCCCCCCCCCCCACCTCCCTGTGGGGATGCCGGGGGCTCTTGCAGTATAAATAGTATCCCCGCTTTCTGGAAATTCTGTGCTAGAAATTTCCTCATTTCTGTCACTCTCTTTGTTTCTGCCTTGCTCCTTTGCTTTTTCATTTCTTCCTATCATTTTCTGCCTTGCCGGTCCATTCACCTGTGTGTGTTTGATAAAGTCTTACGTACTTTTTCTTAGGATTGATAATTGGGTGCATGTATTAAGTGCATTTTTGTCTCTAAAGAGTGAGATAAGCGGAAGCAATTTTAGGTAGTTTATGCCCGTTTTCAGGTATGTTTTGGTGTCCTTATGTATGCTGAAATTTGTATTTAGGTGAGGTTTTTAAATGCCCTGTGCAATAAATTGGACGGAGTGGTCAAAAGCTTGGGGCACGTCCTTAGATTATGTGCACAAATACATTGATATGTGTGCTCAATTTTCTTTTCTTTTTTTTTTTTCTCTTTCCTGTTGAAATTTTGCATGTTTTGAAGCGGTTGTAGCCCTGATATGGCTCTACGCAGTCGGCTGGGCTTTAAACAACAATAACAGATAATGACAGTGATGATGTTGACGATAATAGTGATGATTGTGTGTCTACAGAGTCACAAGTATAACACAGTATCACTGATAGGTAATGATGATGATGATGACAGTGATGATTGTGTTTCCTATAGAATCATGAGCATGATATAGTATCACTGATAGATAATGATGATGATAATGATGACTATGATGATAATTGTTCTATAGAATCACAAGCATAACACGGTGTCAGTGATGAATATGATGATGGTGAAACGATGGTAGTTGCGTTTGTACAGAATCGCATATATATTACAGTACCACTTACATGTATGATGATGATGATGACAGCTGTAATGATGATGATGATGACGATGACTATGATGATGATGATGATGACTGTAGTGATAATTGTTTCTACAGGATCACGAATACAACACAGTGCAGTTGACAGTAGATGCGTGGTTCTACATAGTGCAGTACCTTACCATTCCAGAAACGTTACGTTTGGAGAGAGGTCAGTTTCATTCTTAATCTTTTTTTTCTTTTTTTCAATAAAGTAATAGAATTTTTAATCTTGTATTCATTGTATTCATTTTAACAAGTTATACTGACAGGTGAAAAGCAGAACAGCAAAGTGTAGTTGTGTTCACATCATAACAAAAAATTCTAGTTATGCAAAATATCCATATGGTTACAATAAAAGTAAATACATATCTGCGTTAAGTATGATTAATAATTAAAGAAATGTGACACATGAAAAAAAAACTTGTCAGAATATATGGGCAGATTATTGTAAGAAATTGGACTCGTTGTCATATTTCATTACATACATTGCATTGACAGTATGTATATTCCAATTTATAAATCAAATATATAGTGCCAAGTTTTAGTTATGTTTTTCTGTTTTCATGAGAAATTTTTTTACCAGAAGGGTTCCTTGCTATATAATCTTGATGCAAATTTTGCTTTGTTACTGATTTTGTGTGTGTGTGTGTGTTTCTATGTGTGCGTGTGTGTTTGTGTGCGTCTGTGTGTATCTATGTGTGTGTGTGTGTGTGTGTGTGTTTGTATGTGGCAGTGTGCAAAAGTTGGCGAGTTACATTGTTACATCTTTGGGAAAGCCGAAGATCTCTCCGTTGCAGAAGGCTTCGCTTTCCTTTGGGTGAGTATTAAGTACTTTCCCACCTTTCATTTTTTTAAACACTTACATTCGTTAGAAAGCAAAAATGTATGAACTGTGAATACAAACGCTAACTGAACGTCTGGCTCTGTGCAGTTGGCTGGGCTTTAAACAACAATAACAATAACAGTAACAGATCTGGAATTCATGGTTCTGGCAAGAGCCAGCCATGCGTGCTGAGAGCTGTTTGTAATAGTGGGTGGGCCCTGTCAGCCTGTAAAGCTTACAGCCTGTATGGCTGTTCCAGCTTGGCTGCTTGTAGTGGAAGATGCACTTCTATACTTTGTGGTCACTCACTAATCATTCAGTGTGCAAGTGAATTAAAACTTCCTTTTTTTTTCACATTAGTTCCCTCATGGGGATGCTGGAGGATCTTTGAGCATAAATAGCCACCCCACTTTCTGGAAATTCTTCGCTAGAAATTTCCTGTTGTCTGTCATTGTCTTTGTTCTGCTTTGTGCCTTTGCTTTGTCCTCTCTTCCTTTCTGCTTTGCTGATCCGTTCACCTGTATGCATTCTGTAAAGTCTTGTATAATTTCTCTTTGGTTTGATGATGGGATGCATGGATTAACTATATTTTTGGTTCTGTGGAAATGTGATATGTGGAAGCAGTTTTAGGTAATTTAGGTCGGTTTTTATACAGGTTTTATTGTCCTTAATTATGTTCAGATTTTTCTTCTTTTTTTTTTAAAGCCCTCCCGTTGATAATTGGACGGGTTGGTCCACACCAGGGGCATATCTTTAGATTATATGCACAAATGCATTAATATGTGTGTTTAATTTTCTTTTCTGGGTAGTTTTTTTTTCAGAGTCAGCAAGGTGTCAAGTATGTTTCGGGATGGTTATAGACCTGATATGATTTTGCACAATCGGCTGGATTTCAGACAATAATAATCCCCCTGTGGGGATGCCAGGGGTTCTTTCAGTATAAATAGTATCCCCACCTTCTGGAAATTCTGTGCTAGAAATGTCCTCTTTTCTGTCACTCTCTTTGTTTCTGCCTTGTTCCTTTGCTTTCTGTCATTTCTTCCTATCATTTTCTGCCTTGCTGGTCTAGTCACCTGTAATTATTTGATAGAGTCTTGCATGCTTTCTCTTAGGATTGATAATTGGGTAAATGTATTGAGTGCATTTTTTGCATTAAGGAAATCTGATGAGCAGATGCAATTTTAGGTAAATTATACCGTTTTTATATGTTTTAGTGTCCTTAGTTATGTTTATATTTGTATTCAGGTTTTGGGTTTTTTAAAAATCCACTGGTGATTTGTACAGAATGATCAATGCCAAGGGCATATCCTTAAATTACATGTGCCATTGCATTGATATGTTTATTAAATTTTCTTTTCCTTTTTTTTTCTTCTTCTCCAGTTTACTTTCTGAGATGGTTTTATTCCTGATATGGCTGTATGCAGTCGGCTGGGTTTTAAATAACAATAACAGTAACAGTAAGGTGTCATGGATAGATGAAAGCGAGGGTCTGCAGCAGGACAGGAAACCTGACATTGAACCATCTTGCAGATGTGGACTGTGTCTGCCACTCAATCTGTCCGGCACTGCCGTGGTTTTGATGAAATGGAACAGGAGCTGATTCAGCCTTGGTCAAACATGCCCCCCAAAAAAGGGCGAGAAAGAAAGAAGCCCACAAAGTTTAGGACAACGTGATCATGCAAGTGCCCATAGGGCAAAGATCACTGTTGTTGACCCTTTGACACCCTCACCCTATCCACCGACTGCAAAAACTTAACCCTTTGACTCCCTCACCCTATCCACCAGCTTCCTGCAGGAAACTGGTGGATAGGGTGAGGGAGTCAAAGGGTTAAGTTTTTGCTTTGCTGGCATGGTTGACAGTGCATGATGCTGGTGGACAAGGTGCTGGAGTCAAAGGATTGACTCAATCGAGTCGCAGTCTTCAGGATCATTCCGCCCCCTCAATTCGCAGGATTTTTAGCACATTTTAAAAAAAAAAAAAGAAAAACAACCAAATAAAGTAGACAAAGTTAAGTGATACAGAAAGACCAGGATTAGATCTTTACAAATAATCTTCTTATTTATGGTATTCCATATACTTGTAAATGATGAGGTATCCAAACAGGTATCCAAAGGGGTTTTTTGTTTTTTTTTGATGGATATAAACACACTCTGTGAAACAGTTTTAGATGAAGTCCAGAACATAATTTCCATGCCATGGATGTTTAAAATCACAAGATTACTGGTAGTTGTCACTTTTTGCATACAGTTGCTCCAGAGCACAAAATATTTACAAAATTGTGAGGTTCGACTTGCTCTCCTTGACGCCATTTGTGAAATTCGCATGTCGCGGGTAACGCTGAAAAAAGGCTACTGTTGTCTTTGTTTCACATTGCCACAAACGGTCTAAGGTAAATAATTGCTGTAAACATACCCTAGTTTCAGTTCCCAGTGAGCTTTCCCTTTAACTGACGCTTCTGACGTAAAAAAAAACAAAAAACGAATGTCTGCCATCGATAAATCGACGTCACGTATCCAAGCAGTAAAGGGAAGTGACGGAGATTTTTTTTCCGGCACGAAGCGATTGAGTTAATGTTTTTCTTCATCTGTTAGCCGTCTACAAAGCCGTTTCACATTTGACAAAAAATGTGGGCCCCCCCCCCCCCCCCTCTCTCTCTCCCCCCTAGTTCTTGCCTGCTGCCATGGAATTGGTGGTCAGAGGAGTTGTTGTAGACAGTAGCTTTCCTCCCACATTCTCTGGGGAAGAGGGAGGGGTCTCCAGTAGCTGAGGGCAGATCCTATTGGGCCATAGGACCTTGTGTTACAAATCATACCTTTCTGACATCAATATCTATACGCCAACTCGCACCATGCGCTCAGCTTCAGATACTTTTCCCCTTCAGGTTCCTAGTTTTTTTAAACGATCAACTGTATCCATATTTATACGCCAACTTGCACCTTGCACTCAGCTTCAGATACTCTTTCCCTTTAGGTTCCTCAATTTAAACTGTCAACTGTATCCATATTTGTATGCCAGCTTGCACTTTGCGCTTAGCTTCGAATACTCTGTCCTTTTAGGTTCCTAGATTTGAACTGTCAATTGTTGGCCAGCATTCTTTTGCTGTTTCAGGGACCATCTGCTTGGAATAACCTTCAATTCTCCCTTCGTCAATTACCTACCCTTTCTGCTTTTAAATCCAATTTAAAAATCCATCTTTTCCCAACAATGAATTCTGCTACTGCCTCTTTCCATCAGTGTGTGAGGTTTTTTTGTTTTTTTTTTCGTGATGGTCTGCATTGATGCGCTTTGATTTGAATTGTCAATATGAATATTGTAATTGTTATTATGGGACCGGGTGCCACTCCACCCTGCAGGGACCTCAGTAGACATCACTGTTCTCATCTGATGCAGATAACCGTGTATGCATTTGCTTTGTGTTGTACAGCACCATGGTTTGTTTTCAGTATTCTCAGACGAAAAGCTAATATCATTATTGAGTCGCTGCTCAGAGAATCTGTACACCTTGGACGTGGGCAATAGTACCAGTGTCCTGACCGAGAATTCCCTGACCGCGATTGGTGAGGACAGAGACTGAGCGACATGAAAGAGAGAGAGAGAGACAGAGTGTGTGTGAAAGAGAGAGTGAGTGAGAGAGAGAGACTGTTAGAGAAAGATAGAGTGTGTGAATGAGTGAGAGAGAAAATAAGAGAGAGAGAAAGAGTGAGTGGGAGAGAGGTTGAGTGAGAGAGAGACTGTTAGAGAAAGATAGTGTTGTGAGTGAGTGAGTGAGAGAGGAAATAAGAGAGAGAAAGAGTATGTGAGTGAGTGTGTGGGAGAGAGGCTGAGTGAGTGAGAGAGAGACAGAGTGAGAGTAAGAGATAGAGAGTAAGTGATAGAGTAAGAGATTTAGAGATAAAGAGTGAGAGAATGAGAGAGAGATGTACATGTGTTGTGTGGGCTGATGGATTGATTATGTGTTTGTGGCTTGCAGCAGTGTATACATGTAGTTCATCATGTTTGATGTCCTTTGATGTTGTTTTTTTCTCGTATTTGATACCTTGTAATGTATAGTTTGTCATGTTTGATGTCCTGTGATGTATAGTTTGTCATGTTTGATGTTCTGTGATGTATAGTTTGTCATGTTTGATGTCCTGTGATGTATAGTTTGTCATGTTTGATGTCCTGTGATGTATAGTTTGTCTTGTTTGATGTCCTGTAATGTATAGTTTGTCATGTTTGATATCCTGTGATGTATAGTTTGTCATGTTTGATATCCTGTGATGTATACATGGGTGAAAGTAGTTCCGGAGTGTTCCGGAATTCCGGAATGAACCGATTGACAAAAGTTCTTTTCCGGAATGGCAAACTTGACTTCAGGAAAATGCCAATGCAAAAAAAAAAAAAAAAAAAAAAACGAGAGAGAGAGAGAGAGAGTCTTTCACACTGTCAGCTCGGCTTATCTGCATAATTCAATTATCTATATTATTTTTCCATTAGTCTTCGTTTGTATCGAACGGCGATTCTTCACTGGTGCTTGGCAACACAGAAAGGGTTTAAAGTTACTTCCCTTCCTTTTCATTCTTGCTCATGCGCATTCCGAGTCTAAACCTGGGGGAAAAAAAGTTTGCGAGCGAAGATTTGTATCGACAGCAAATTTGGGCCTAACACATGCGATAGCAACAATGAAGGACGTGCCTGTTAATGCAGATGTTTCTGCAATAGACAAATCTGTAAAAAAACAAGTGGCGATGGCTCTGGCTAAGAAGAAGAAAGATGGCAATTGTTTCGAAGTGTTTCCATTGCTTCAGGAATGGACGCAGGTTTTCAGGAATGGGAACATTTAGAGGACATGGAAATTTAAGGTTTCAGGATTGGGAGATTTTTTCACTTTCACCCATGTGTATAGTTTGTCATGTTTGATGTCCTGTGATGTATAGTTTGTCATGTTTGATGTCCTGTGATGTATAGTTTGTCATGTTTGATGTCCTGTGATGTATAGTTTGTCATGTTTGATGTCCTGTGATGTATAGTTTGTCATGTTTGATTCCTGTGATGTATAGTTTGTCATGTTTTGATGTCCTGTGATGTATAGTTGTCATGTTTTGATGTCTTGTGATGTATAGTTGTCATGTTTGATGTCCTGTGATGTATGTTTTTGTCATGTTTGATGTCCTGTGATGTATAGTTTGTTTCATGTTTGATGTCCTGTGATGTATAGTTTGTCTTGTTTGATGTCCTGTGATGTATAGTTTGTCATTTGATATCCTGTGATGTACAGTGCATCATGTTTGATAGTCCTGTGATGTATAGTTTGTCTTCATGTTTGATGTCCTTGATGTATAGTTTGTCTCATGTTTGATGTCCTTGTGATGTATAGTTTGTCTCATGTTTGATGTCCTGTGATTATAGTTTGTCATGTTTGATGTCCTGTGATATATAGTTTGTCTTCATGTTTGATGTCCTGTGATGTATAGTTTGTCTATGTTTGATGTCCTGTGATGTATAGTTTGTCATGTTTGATGTCCTGTGATGTATACGTGATTGTTATGTTGTGATTGTGATAGTTAGTGTCATGTTTGATGTCCTGTGATGTATAGTTTGTCTCATGTTTGATGTCCTGTGATGTATAGTGTCTCATGTTTGATGTCCTGTGAATGTTAGTTTGTCATGTTTGATATCCTGTGATGTATATTTTGTCTTGTCTGTTGTGTCCTGTAATATAGTTTGTCATGTTTGAAGTCCTGCGATGTATAATGTAGTTTGATCTTATGTATTGATGTCCTGCTTGAGTTGGATGTATAGTTTCATGTTTGATGTCCTGCGTGTGTAGTTTGTCTATGTTTGATGTCCTGCAATGTGTATGTTGTCTTCATGTTTGATGTCCTGCAATGTGTAGTTTGTCTCATGTTTGATGTCCTGATGTGTATGTGTTCATGTTTGATGTCTGTAATGTGTAGTTTTCATTTATATTGTGATGTGTAGTTTTGTCTTCATGTTTGTCTGTAATGTTAGTTTGTCTTCATGTTTGATGTCCTGCATGTGTAGTTTGTCTTCATGTTTGATGTCCTGCAATGTGTAGTTTGTCTTCATGTTTGATGTCCTGCAATGTGTAGTTTGTCTTCATGTTTGATATCCATGCAGATGTGTAGTTTGTCTTCATGTTTGATATCATGCGATGTGTAGTTTGTCTTCATGTTTGATATCATGTGATGTGTAGTTTGTCTTCATGTTTGATATCATGTGATGTGTAGTTTGTCTTCATGTTTGATATCATGTGATGTGTAGTTTGTCTTCATGTTTGATGTCCTGCAATGTGTAGTTTGTCTTCATGTTTGATATCATGTATGTGTAGTTTGTCTTCATGTTTGATATCATGCATGTGTAGTTTGTCTTCATGTTTGATATCATGCATGTGTAGTTTGTCTTCATGTTTGATATCATGCGATGTGTAGTTTGTCTTCATGTTTGATATCATGTGATGTGTAGTTTGTCTTCATGTTTGATATCATGTGATGTGTAGTTTGTCTTCATGTTTGATATCATGATGTGTAGTTGTCTTATGTTTGATATCATGTTTAGTTTGTTCATGTTGATCATGTGATGTGTATTTGTCTTCATGTTTGATATCATGGATGTGTAGTTTGTCTTCATGTTTGATATCATGTGATGTGTAGTTTGTCTTCATGTTTGATATCATGCGATGTGTAGTTTGTCTTCATGTTTGATGTCATGGATGTGTAGTTTGTCTTCATGTTTGATATCATGTGATGTGTAGTTTGTCTTCATGTTTGATGTCTGCATTAGTGTCATGTTTGTCTCATGTTTACGATATCATGGATTGTACAGATTTGTCGTCATGTTGGATGACCTGCAGATGTGTAGTTTGTGTCTCATGTAGTGATGATCTGCAATGTGTAGGTTGTATCATGTGTAGAAGTCCATAAATGATGTTAGAGGCTGCAGTGTATTGTCTCATTGGTAGTATGTATACAGCATACTATTTCCAAACTGAGGAGACGCCTAATGCTGGTGCCGACACCGTACTGAATACCATTGGATACATTAACTGGATTCTTGGAGCTGCATGCATCGAGTTTTTCCTTGTAGACTGAAAAAAGTAAAAGGCTGTCTCAGTGGTAAGGTTGTATGGTAGTAAGGGGGTAGAGAGCTCACTATTTCTCAAAACTGATGTTAGAGGTGAGCCAGTCCCCTCTGCCTTGGTGCTTTACCTTCTCTTACCCTGAACACCATTGGGAAGCCATTTACAACTGGATGGTCTGTGGAGGCTGCATGCATCGAGTTTTTCCTCTGTCAGACTCAAACTTGTCGTCTCCCATGGGGATGCTGGGGGCTCATTCAGTATAAATTGTATCCCCATCTTCCTGAAATCCTGTGCAAGATATGTCATCTTTTCTGTCACTCTCTTTGTTTCTGCCTTGTTCCCTTGCTTTCTGTCATTTCTTCATATCATTTTCTGCCGTGCTGGTCCATTCACCTCTATGTGTTCGATAAAATCTAAGCACTTTCTCTTAGGATTGATAATTTGGGTGTGTGTATTAGGTGCATTTTTGGCTCTAGGGAAATGTGATATGCTGAAGCGATTTTAGGTATTTTAGGCTCATTTTATAGATGTTTTAGTGTCCTTGAGTATGTTTAAATTTGTGTTCAGGTATGTTTTTAAATCCTCTGTGTGATTAATTGGACTAAGGGGTCAAACCAGGGGCACTCCTTAAAGTATGGGCAGAATGTATTGATATGTGTACTTAATATCTTTTCCTTTTTTTCCTCTTTAAACGTGTATATGTTGAAACGGTTATAGCCGTGATATGGCTGTAAGCAGTCAGCTGGGCTTTAAACGAAAATAACAAACGAAAAACTTGTGTCGTCAGACGGGAAGGCAAGAGTTTTTCCTGTTTGCCCTCCAGGTGATGGTTTTGTTACTTGTATCAGAATGACTTCTGAATAGAATTGCTTCATCAGGCTCGTGTGCTTCAACACCAGCATGCTGACTTGCATACACACTTGCTAATAGGCACACCTGTTGCACGTGTATGTGTGCTGCTGATAATAAACCTGGAGTGAGTAATGTATACAAAATATGGCATTGTTGCTGACACTTTGAAATTTCCAAGCAAAATAAAAGATAAAAAAGAAATGCACACATGCTTGCTTGCACGCTTGCTGTTGCTCTCTCTCTCTCTTTCTGACTGTCTGTCTCTCTCTCTCTCTCTCTCTCTCTCTCTCTCTCTCTCTCTCTCTCTCTCTCTCTCTCTCTCTCATGTCTCTCTCATTTCTCTGTCTCATGTATTCTCCTTCTCTATCTCTTTGTCTTTCTCACTGTCCCTCCCTCCTCTGTCCTTTTCTTCTCCCTCCTTTTTTCTTTTTTTCACAGTGATTTCCTGAATGTCTTCTTCATTGTCAATATTGTATTTCTGTATTTTATTTTATTTATTTATTTTTTTTTTTCAGTGGCTTAATATGAAAGGTTGCAGACGGCTCGGAGAGAAAGGGTAGGTGTGGAATTCTGGATTTTGTGCTTTTAACTGTTGAGTCTTTTTAACTGCTCCCAAGATTATTTGCATTGACTAGGCCTTTTGTTGTTGTTTTGATTTGGTGGTGGTCTTGGCTGTGGTAGTAGGGGGTGTGAGTGTATATGTAGTGTGTTTTTCTCTTCATTTTTTCCCTTTTTTAAAATTTTTTTTTTTAAGTATTGTTCTTTAATGGAATAAGGTTTACAGCTCATTTTGCTATGTCTAAGCTGTCACATCACTGAATTTTATGGGGTTTTTTTTTTTTAATCTATGTGATGTTGTTTTCTTGTGTGCTTTTAAATACACATTTCACCATTTCACTTTATTTTCATGGTCCATTTTCTAATACCATGTTTCAACATACCACTTTATCTGATGATATATTTTCACAAAGTTGTAGTGTGTTTCAACATACCACTCTATCTGATGATATATTTTCACAAAGTTGTAGTGTGTTTCACATACCACTTTATCTGATGATATATTTTCACAAAGTTGTAGTGTGTTTCAACATACCACTCTATCTGATGATATATTTTCACAAAGTTGTAGTGTGTTTCAACATACCACTCTATCTGATGATATATTTTCACAAAGTTGTAGTGTGTTTTCAAATACGACTTGTTTTTGTGTGATTTTCAGATTGTGGTGGATTTTTAAGAACTGTAAGAAACTTCAATATGTAAATATTGCTGATAATGGAACCATTACTGGCAAGGTCAGTGTCCTTATTTTTTATTTTGTTGTCTCTATTTTCCATGCGACATAGTCTGGGTCAGTTGGGTTTTTTCCACTATACTGTATAATGATCGTAACGATGGGGATAAATAATAATGATGCTGTGGGATAGGATTTAAACTGCATGACAGGACTGTGCTCTGTGCTTACCATCAGAATATATCCTGGCCTCAACCAGACTCGAGAGATACAGACACCTGTGGTGTTTGGCCGTAGATTTGAGTAGTACCCTCAAAGGTGAATCTGTTCAGTGGGTAACACTTGACCGTGTGATCCCAGTCTTCCCAGTGAGTCCACAGCACGCTTAACTCTAGATAGGACCTGGTTGGTGCCAGTAAATCCTATGATTTTGACAAAACTGAAAAGGGGTGGAATTCAAACCCACAACCTTCCACTCGGTTGTCTGTTGCACAAATGTGTTTATGTATATATACATATATAATATAGAGAGAGAGGGGGGGGGGGAGAGAGAGAGGGGGGGAAGAGAAAGAGAGAGAGAGTGTTTGTGATACATTCAGATACAGGCAAGCACATGCCCACACACACACACACACACGCACGCACACACACACACACATACAGACACACACACACACAGTCTTTTCTTTGAGCCCAATTTCTTACAAGGATTAATAGTTATTTTCCCATAAAAGTTGTTATGGAAGTGGAAGCGTGGTTGATGTTGCGAGGTTCACTGGTTTGCACAGATTAACTCCATGATGATAAATTAGGTGGAACGGCAAATCTCTTTAGATTATGTTGGTGAATGCATTGACATGTGTACTTTTTCCTTTTTTATTTCAGGGTTCTCAAGGTCTTGTGTGTGTTTAGAGATGGTTATAATCTTGATAATGTTCTGTGCAGTCGGCTGGGCTTTAAACATTAAGAGTAGGAAACTGTTGTGGGTACCTACCTTCTGCAGGGTTGAGGAAGGTAAAGCATCAAGAGTGAAGTGGAGGACACTGCACTGATAGTGTAGGTCTTGAAAAAAATTTTTAGGTCTGCAGCCTCACCTCCCAAAGTCTTCAGAGTTATGGGACAGTCATACCCTTTGGTTGTTGGGTTGTTTTGTTTTGGTTTTTGACGTGTCCGTACGACCGTAATCATGTCTGCCAAGGGGAATTTTTGTCATTGAAATTTTGAGGGGGTGGGGGGGGGGGAGAGATGGGAGATAACACTAGAAACTTGGCCAAGCTCTTCTGGAGATGTCAAAGTGCAGTTTTTCCCCCTTGACCGTTCAGAGAATTGAATATTAGTCTAATTAGCATCGGAAAGAAAGTAATGAACCCGATAATGCATTTCAAGATGGTGGAACAGCTGCCTTTTCTGTCTCTTCCTCCACTGTGCTACACCCAAGACCTTATTGACTGTTGCATAGAAAAACAGTCACAGAGAGTAATAATAGTAAGAAAACTTTTTCACTTGATGCTTATTGTATACAAAAACCGAATTTTGCTGTTTTGTGTGGTTTCATATGCTACTATATGTGTATGTATGTTCCAAAAGAACTTTTTTTTTGGAGAAAAAGGCTCATTATATCAGTTCTAGTCACACTATTCAATCAAATCAAATAACTATGACATCAGTCCATAGCCAAGAGTATAAGGAAAAACGTGCCAAAAACTGAAAAGATATCTTACGAAATGAATGAGCAGTGAACAAATTAGTGAACATGCTGAAAAAAGCAAGATTCTGTCCCAGCAGACAGCAATGCAAAAGGCCACGAATACTGTGGCAGGGAAGGGGTTAAAAACATGTAGCAGTAATGATTTTGCTGTGGTTTGTGTGCAGTGTTTCTACATGCTAGACTCCAGCTTGACCAGTTTAGTGGCTGACGGTTGTAGCAAGGTAAGTTACAGGTGTAGTGAGGTAAATTACAGGTGTGTTAAAGTCATTACAGGTGTGGTTTGTTCATTTCCAGCACTGAATTTATTTTCTTATTGTCATCACTGTCTTTGCCGCTTCATTTCTCTTGACACACATGCGTGCACACACCCTCACACTACACACGCACACACATACACAACACACACACACACACACACACACACACACACACACACACACACACACACACACACACACACACACACACACACACAACACTCTCTCTCTCTCTCTCTCTCTCTCTCTCCTCACTCACTCACTCACGACCTTACCACACCACACACCACACACACACACCACACACACACACACACACACACACACACACACACACACACACACACACACACACACACACACACACACACACACATTATGATGATGGTGATGATCGTTGTTGTTACTATTATTATCATCATTATCATTACATTATTGTTGTTGTTGTTATCATCATCATAATTTGTGATGTGTGTTCAGGTCACAGATTATGCTATTCAGCAATTGTCCCAGAAATGTCCACACCTGAAGGAACTGAGGCTCCGTGACTGCTTCACTTTGACCCGTGCCAGTGTGTCAGCTGTTTCTGTAAGTAACCCGTGCTTGTGGTTCTAATACTTGCCCTTGATTGTCATACCACGATTGTCAACATATAAACTTTGATCCCTTACTATGTAAAGTGCAACGAGCCTACTTCTGACATGGGTTGTTTGTGTTGAACAACATCAACAAACATTTGCACCAGCAGAAGGGTATCCAGGAGTCAAGACTGGATGCTGTCCGGTCCCCTTGGTGTGTAAGGGATTTGGAGGCGAAACGCTTGCATGAGGTTGGCTTCTGCCGTCCAGTTCTCTCCAGAGTTTCTTGGTACTACTACAGATTTCAACATGTGAACTTGCGTCTGCTCTGCCCAGGGAAAGCACATTGCAACAGTACCATGCCACGTTCTGCCTGGCTGTGTATCTGTTTACCAGTAAAAATGGATTTGTGTTCAAAAAGTTATTGAGGACAGCATCTTTCTTGCCATGGAGTGTTTTGCATGCGCAAGGTGCCCTGAAGTCTGCTGACATCGGCGTGGACTCTTGGGAAGAGACGGGTACAAGTCATGCCTGGCAACGGGCTGTACGTGTAGGCATGGCCGTTTCAGAGGAAAAACACTCATCTGTGGTCAAACAGAAGAGAGAAGAAAAGCCCTCAGCCTTCATGTGTGTCGGCTGTGCCAAGGACTGCCATTCAAACATCAGCTCGTTAAACCACAGGTGACGTTCCAAATCCGAGCCCTCAACCAGGTGATCCCCTCTCTAATCAGGCAGATTGTGCCATCATCATCATCATCATCATCATCATCATCATCATCGTCGTCGTCGTCGTCGTCATCATCATCATCATCATCATCATCATCATCATCATCATCATCATCATCATCATCATCATCATCACAGGATTTCTATCCAATGTCTAATTCGAAAAATTAGCACCTAGACCACAGCTCAAGAATTAGAGGCTGCCCTGTGGAGATGTTACGGGCTCTTCCGGTATAAAGAGTATGCCCACCTTCTGGAAATTCTGTGCTAGAAATGTCCACTTTTAGGTCACTTTCAAGATGCCAGGGGCTCTTTCAGTATAAAAAGTATCCCAACCCTCTGAAAATTCTGTGCTAGCAATTTCTACTTTTCTGTCACTCTCTAATGCGAGGGGCTCTTTCAGTATAAATAGTATCTCCACCCTGTGGAAATTCTATGGTAGAAATTTCCACTTTCCTGTCACTCTAGACGCCGAGGGTTCTTTCAGTATAAATAGTATCCCCACCGTCTGGAAATTCTGTGGTAGAAATTTCCTCTTTTCTGTCAGTCTGTTTCTTCCTTCTGATTTGGTATTTTCTGTTTGAACATAAAAGGTGTTTTAGAAATGTGGAAAATGGTGGGTATTTAGTTAGACGTAGACTTGCATTTTGTGTGTTTTTGTTGTCATTATCTTTAGCTGTTGTAGTTTTTGATGCAATTTTTGTGGTTTTTGACGGCTTTTTTCTCTTCCTTCTACAGAAACTGTCACAGCTGGAAGTTCTGGATTTGGGAGGCAATAAACTCAACGGTATGTTCGATTGTGATATTATACTGAAAAGTTCTCTGAGAGTGTGTGTGTGTGTGTGTGCGCGCGCACTTGTGTGTGTGTGTGTGCGTGCGCGCACTTGTGTGTGTGTGTGTGTGTGCGCACTTTGTGTGTGTGTGTGCGCACTTGTGTATGTGTGTGCGCGTGTGTGTGTGTGTGTGCACTTGTGTGTGTGTGTTTGTGTGTTTTGTTCATGTGTTAGTGTTTTTAAACACTGAAAAAATATGTAAAGATCATTTTACCACCCTGTTACGAAATGAGAGAGTCGGTTTGAAACTGTCAAAATCGCATTTTATGTGACGCAAGAATGTGATGCATAGATAAATCATAAAGTTCATATGCCTTTTCACTTGGCACATGCACACAACACAACACAACACAACACAACACAACACAACACAACACAACACAACACAACACAACACAACACACACACTTCTTAGATTATATGTGTGAATGCATTGATGTGTGTACTTAATTTTCTTTTCCCATTTTTTTTCCCCCGATTGAAGCACTGTATGTTTTGAAATGGTGAAGTCCTGATATGACAGTATGCAGTTGGCTGGGCTTTTCTTCCAGTCATTGGTGTGTGTAGACACATTTTTAGTTTGAGATGGTTATAACCATGATGTGGCTGGGAACAGTCATCTGGGCCTTCATTATCAGTGATTATGATAATGGTTATTATAAAGATAATAATAGTAGAAGTAGTAGTAGTGGTGGTAGTGATCATGATGATAATAATAGCAGCAATAATAATAATAGTAATGATGATGATGATTATGATAATAACCATAAAGTCATGATAATATTAATGTAATAATAATATTAATGAATATGCTAATAATGATAATTATATTGCTTTTTCAGTGTCATGTGACTTTCAGAAATAGAAGATGAGGATTTTCTGTAATCTTTTTATGAAAAGGAAGATTAGAAGAATAGTTTGACCATCTTGTTTCTTTCTAACAGCTACAACAACACTGACAATAGTAATAATCATCATCATAGTAATATAATCATCATCATTGTCATACTTACATCTTATCATCATCATAATTATTATGATCATAATAATAGTTAATAATAATCTTAACTTGCCTCATATAGCTTATTGATTGAAAACCATCATCACCTTGATTCTAGACTTCATTTCATTGGACAACTCTTAACACTAACCCTAGCCCAACCTGTAGCCCTCATCCTCCGGATCGTCAACCCATGCACGGAGAAAACCGATCGTAAAGGTGAGGGGTTGGGGTAGCTGTGGTTATGACACATCGGTTCACAGTGGCGGCTGCAAATATGTCACCATGGGCACAGTCACAGGCATGCTTGTATGCGTAAAGGGCTTGTTACAGCCAATGATTCACATTTTCTGAACCCCCAATAGGACACAGTGTCCTGGACATAGAAAATTAATAGGACACAGTGTCCTGGCTATGAAAAAACAATAGGACACCATTTTTTCGCAAAAAAACAAGTGTTTATTTAAAATAAGTCCAGTAATGCAGAACTCTGATATACCATAAAGCATTTGCAACAAAAATTACTAATTTTTAATAATTACATTTTAAACAACACACAAATGAAATAATCAACAAACAGTTATTGTAAGTTAATACTGAAGTCACACCTTGCTTCAAAATCAGTAAAAAAAAAAAACCAACCCAAAACAACACTTGGCACAATCTGGCAATCACATTTGAACATAGTGATACTGAACAGTGAATGAATTTTAATAACGAAAACTAAGTAGCATCTTGCTATAAAATAAGATCTGACTGAGAAAACTTGGCACATTCTGGCAATTTTGAATAATATCTGTTAAGTCTTAAACAACACCAAAAAAATGGAATATTCAAGCAGTTATTGTAAGTTAATTTTTAATACTGAAGTCGCACCTTGCTTCAAAATCAGTAAAAACAAAAACGACTGAAAATAGATCTCGCACGCTAACGGAGAATAACGCGAGTCTGATTGGCTGTTCGGATAAGTCCCCGATAACGTGCGAAGCTAAAAATAGCACACTCGCGGAGCGCTGGGCGATGGCTGACACTGTGATAGGTTGTCCACTGTCACTGTGTCAGCGGGCGTGTCGGCGACTACAAGGGCCTCGCACAGCCAGCGCTGCCGTTCAACGCGCTCGATAAAACACACTTGGCGTGTCCGCGACTTCCATGTAATAATCGGACACGGGTCCGCTCGGATAGCATATCAATCGGACAGCGGGTCCGCTCAGAAGCAAAACAATCAGTCATTTCAAATTTCAATCGGTCAATGTCCGGAGTCCGAGGGAAATGTGAAACACTGTTACAGCTAAAGGTCTGTGCGTGGGACGGTGGTATATCGTGGCATCAAGAAAACCAGCTTTCTGACCATCAATCGAGGCTTGAGGGGCAGGGACAGGGAACATCCCTGTCCATCTGGGACTTGAGGTGGGAAATTTCTTGCATGTTGGGCAGGTGCTTTCACCTGTAGGTCGCTGTTGTTCTGGTTTGTGTGCTTTTGTTTTCTGTAGTGGTTGTTTTTGTGTGTATATGCGCTTGATTTGTTTTTGTTTTTCTGTTTCAGGCACCCCAGCTTCCTGGGCATCTTTAAGCAAACTAAAACACTTGGTATGTGTGTATATGGATATCAGTTTGAGAGTGTGTGTGTGTGTGTGTGTGTGTGTTTGGTTTGGTTTGGTTCAGTGTGTTGTTGTGTATGTATATGTGTTTGTGTGTTGGGTTGGGTTTGCTTTGGTTTGGTTAGAGTGTGTGGGTTGGTTGGTTGTGGGTGTTGGTGTAGTGTATTTTTTGGATGTGTTTTTATGTGTGTTTTTTTTTGTTGGTGTTGGTTGGGGTTTTTTTTGAGGATGTTTGTGCATTTTTTTTTGAGGATGTCTGTGTTCTTGTGTGTCTGCGTATGTTTGTGTGTGTGTATGGTGTTTCAGTGTTGTGTTTTCAGATTTCAGATGATGGGTGTAAAATACAAGAATATATTTCACCTAAACGTTTGACAGAATCTTGTTAATGATACTCATTGAGAACATTCAAAAGTAATATACAAGGAAGGTACAAATAAAGGAATGTGCAAATAGATGAATATCTGTGAAATCTCTTTGCATAGAAATGGTGCTAACTTTCATATTGCTTGTCCATTTCTTACGGAGAGAAGTTGAATTAACTTGCTTTTTGTAGGGAATATATAGTATTTTTGCGGAAAGCGTTTTTGTTTTGTGTATGCACATATATGTACATATTAATGCATATGTTTTGGTCATCATTGGGGAGTGTGTGTGGCGTGTATGCAAAGCAAGGTGTTGCAAGGGGCATAGTGCAAGGTGTGTGTGTTTTTAAAAGATGTTTACAATTGTCATTATTTTGATACATAAAACATTACCAAGTTTGAAGGGAAGATGCACACCAATGGACTTTGAAACAGTTTAAACAGCTTTATTTTTAATCCCCACTTTTCTTTTCCTAGTTTTTGTTGGTGTGTGTTTTGTTTTGTTTTGTTTTGTCACAACAGATTCAACATTTTAACCCTTTACCTACCAAGAAAATAGGTCACTGTACTAACTATTGACCAAGTAATGTTAGGAGAGAGACTTCAGAGACACTCAAATTGTGCCTGTTTTTGCCATTTTTGCTGCTTCAAAAGTCGTGTAAATGCAGAAAGGAAATGACAAGAGTATACTCCCTTTGCAGGAAAAGGATTCACGTCAGCAATGCAGTCATTTTCTATTTTATATACTCGAAACTGAAACTTCGGTTCAGGGCACGAAATCCTCGTGACGCGGTCCATGGAGAGAGAAAGCTGAGTCACGAGGATCTTGTGACGTGGTACAGAATGTTTGCAAGTCTGTCATCAGACTAATCTCTCCTGCCTGTATAACAGTATTTTGTATAAGGGCCTATAGAGCAAGGTGTGTGTGTGCGTGCATGTGTGTATGTATGTGTGTGTGTGTGTATGTGTGCTTGAGTGAGCATGTGTGTGTATCACTGTATGTGTACAGCTGAGGAAGGGATAGGGGAGAAATTGAGTGGGAAAGAGACTGAAATACTTTAAGAAACTTTTTCAAATCTTTGTTTGTATGTAAATTGTGATGTATGATATGCGAATAGTTCATAATTTGTGAGGAATTTTGATTGTCAAGGTATTAATGCTGTAATACTGAAGTTGTAATGTTTTTCCTGTATATGGATTAGAATTTTTCTGTTTTTATCTTCATTCAAAATATTGATTATAATTTTATGTACAACTATTGCATGCATAAACACACACACACGCATGCAAACATAGCACACGCACACACACACACACACTCTCTCTCTCTCTCTCTCTCTCTCTCTCTCTCTCTCTCTCTCTCTCTCTCCTCTCTCTCTCCTCTCTCTCTCTCTCTCTCTCTCACACACACACACACACACACACACACACACACACACACACACACACACACACACACACACACACACACACACATTCTTACAAACACACGCGCACAGCAACGCACACGCACGCACACACACATGTACACAACACGTACGCAAGCACACAAACGCAGCAATATATAAACACAGTATGCCTCTTTATTCATATGAAAAATCTGTTAATCTTTCTTCATTACATAAATCAGTGTTTAAATTTTAATATTCTGTGGTTTCTTATGTGTCTTCTTACTTGTATAGCTTTAATGTTTGTTGTTATCTTATTGTGTATGTAATTGTGAACATTTTTTATCACCTTTTGACTTTCTTGCGAAATGTAAAGCGCTGGTGAGCATGTTTTTATATGGAATATGCGCTATACAAATAAACATTATTATTATTATTATTATTAATGTGTTAAATTCAATCCCTAGTTATGAATAAGGCTGCCATATTTTGAATTGCTCTTTTAAGGCAGTGTCGTTTGTATGGTAAGGGATCCCATACCATGGCTCCATATTCAGGAGCTGATCTAGTAAGTGTTAAGAAAGCTTTGTTTTGTTTTGGTTTGTTTTTCATTTTCGTTCTCCCTGTAATAGAAGAAACTGGATTTGGACTTTTCCCCCAGTTATTTTAACTGTGACATAACCACCTCTTTTAACCATCCAAATGCGTAGGTGCAAAACATTCAAGTAAAACTTTGTGCATGTTGTCTCCAGTCTACCAGCTGTGAATGGGTACCCAAGTTTTTCACAGTTAAAAAGGAGAATCCGCAAGGGAGAGAAGATAAGCATTGCCCTCATAATGTCGGCCCAGAGGAATGTTAACCCTCTGACTTTCACACCCTGTCCACCAGCATCCTGTATTGACAACCATGCTAGCAAAGCAAAAACTTAACCCTTTGATTCTCTGATCCTGTCTACCAGCTTCCTGCAAGAAGCTGGTGGATAGGGTGAGAGAGTCAAAGGGTTAGGTTTTTTTCAGTTGGTAGATAGGGTGAGGGAGTCAAAGAGTTCAACACAGGAAGGGGGTTTAGACACTGGTAGTCTTGCACGTATGTTGACCTGGGAGATGGAAAAAATCCCCACCCTTTACTCACTAGGCGGGAGGTACTCTGCTGGATTGAAACCCAGAGCTTCCGATTTTTTTAAGTCCGATGTCTTACACACTTGACTAACATGGCCATCCTTTGTGTTTGATGTGATTTGATGTTTGTTTGGCACAGACCGAGTTGAGGGTAGACGCAACAAGGGTGTCACGGACAAGGTGTTGAAAAGTCTGACAAGCCCAAGGGGATGTCCTAAGTTAAGGTGAGTGTCTTCACTGGTTTGTATGGTGTGTTTGTTTTACTCTGTGTGTGTGTGTGTGTGTGTGTGTGTGTGTGTGTGTGTTGTGTGTGTGTGTGTGTGTGTGTGTGTGTGGTGTGTGTGTTTGTGTGTGTTTGGTGTGTGTGTAGGAGAGAGAGAGGCGCAGATCTTCCCACACAGTGCCTAAAGAAGATTATGTGCCTTCAGGATCACTGTCTTGAATTGATCTTGTATCCCACTTAACCCTCTGGCTCCCGCACCCTGTCCAGCAGCATCCTGCATTGTCAATCATGCAAGTTAAGCAAGAACTTAACCCTCTGATTCCCCTACCCTATCCACCATCTTCCTGCAGTCAAAGGGTAAGTTTCTACATCGGTGGATAAAGTGTGGGAGTCAAAGGGTTAAGCTTTTGTTCGCTGTCATGGCTGACGATGTGGGATGCTGGCAGATAAGGTGAGGGAATCAAAGGGTTCATTTCTTGCAATAATACCAGACGGCTTGGATTTGTCTGTCTAAATCCGCTGTGAGGGTGGAGTATATCGGTGCACGTAAGAACCTGGTCTTGTGTTTCATGGAAATATTTGACTTTCATACAAGGTTCCGTCTTGACAATGCATATTTGACTTTCCATACAAGGTTGTCTTGACAATGCATATTTGACTTTCCATACAAGGTTCAGTCTTGACATGCATATTTGACTTTCCACACAAGGTTCAGTCTTGACAATGCATATTTGACTTTCCATACAAGGTTGTCTTGACAATGCATATTTGACTTTCCACACAAGGTTCCGTCTTGACAATGCATATTGGACTTTCCATACAAGGTTGTGTTGACAATGCATATTTGACTTTCCACACAAGGTTCAGTCTTGACAATGCATATTTGATTTTCCATACAAGGTTCAGTCTTGACAATGCATATTTGGCTTTCCATACAAGGTTCAGTCTTGACAATGCATATTTGACTTTCCATACAAGGTTCAGTCTTGACAATGCATATTTGACTTTCCATACAAGGTTCCGTCTTGACAATGCATATTTGACTTTCCATACAAGGTTCCGTCTTGACAACGCATATTTGGCTTTCCATACAAGGTTCCGTCTTGACAATGCATATTTGGCTTTCCATACAAGGTTCAGTCTTGACAATGCATATTTGGCTTTCCATACAAGGTTCAGTCTTGACAATGCATATTTGGCTTTCCATACAAGGTTCAGTCTTGACAATGCTGATGTTGTCTTTGCTGAGAGGATTTCTGTATTGGATCCCTTGTTGCTAATGATGGATCCCAAATAAGCAGACTGTCGAACAGTTCCTCGTTAAGTCTGTGAACATTTATATCTGCAGTGATGGTGGCGTTGTGGCATGCCATCAGTAGTAATATTTTGAAGTCTGCCAGGAACATTTGTAGCTAATTGGGAAGGACGGACGGCTCTGTTGTTTTTTCCTAGTAGTGTACTACTAGCATCCTTTTGGGTCTCTATCTCTCCATCACATGGTTTTTGTGGTGTTGGTGCTTTTGGAATTGTGACCCGCCATAGGTAAAAGGAGACTTAAAGTGCAAACTTTTCATATTTGAGTTTTAACACTTTGGCATCATCACCTGGCTGTTTGACCTACTTCCCTGCAGACATGCCAGCTGCCACTGACTACTTTCCTTGGAAACGTGCATTTTTAGGCCACTTTGAATTAATTTTCACAAGCGCCCCAAATGACTAACATTAACATGTAGGGTATGGTTAGAAAGGTAATTTAATCCTCTTTTAGAATATCTACAGTATAAGGTTTGTTCAGACATGCTTTGAGGTTATTTGTGCAATGAAATATCATGGTTGAGGAGCATTTCAGACAAGCATTTCATCCATTCAGCAAATGTAAACAAAACAGAAAAAAGAGACACCAATTCTCCATGACTTGTATCATCTGATCAGAAGCTCAGAAAAGTACACACACACACAAAAATTCCACAATCCTGAGTGAACAGCGACATCGTGCATTCACAGGGCGCTCCATTTTGCCTTTGTTTCAGTGAAGATGCGGTTCGGGTGACGTTGTTCTCGCGCCCGAAAAATTCTTCAAATAGACTTTTTACTCGGGAAATCACTCTCACAGTATTTAGAAATGGTTACTTGATACTAGTTTTTTTCCCTTGGACCGTAACTGGCTTCACATAGGAATTTTCTAACGCAAGATGCTAGAATGCTAGCGTTACGTTGTCGGCAGCGAGCTTGCTGAACGCTATACCCCTAGCGTTCTGGCGCCTGCGGTTTTCCACGAGAACGCTAGCGGGCTAGCGTTACGATGTGAAAAAGTTAAACTCATCTTAAAAATTTGAAAGTTTCTTAACTAACATGCCAAAACGAGAATTCATTTATCTGTTATAATGTTCGTTTTAGATACGTTTGAACTTCTTAAATGTTTTTTTGACAGGGGAAGTGAATGTGCATAAAAAATTGGAAAACAAAACATTTAAGACAGAAGTGCTTCATGGGGTGCTTTCACTTCTGACAAAAATTCTGGAAATTAAAGAAACCTGGATGTTGAGGACACGAAATACGGAAAGATTGCAGTTGACCCAATGTTGACCCATCCCAGCTATTTTTAGCCATAGCTGTGACCGGCCGTCTGCATCTTCGGCCTCTTTTTTGACATTTTTTGAATTGTGTATTGATTTCATTTTTGTTAGTTACTTGTTGTTTCAGGATATTGAGCTTGGAGGGCTGTCGGCCAGACATAACATGGAGAGGGTTATCATCACTGGCAAAGCTCAGACAGCTGAGTTACCTCGATATCAGTTATATCGAAGATGTAAGTCTTGTGGCAGTGTGCATGATTACAGTCGAATGTAATAATAGCAGTCTGTATCATCGATTACCTATGATTGTGATTGTGTATGAAGATAGGAGTATGTTTTGTCTGCAGTCACTTAACCCTTTCCCATTTTATCCCGCCGTAGCCCGCCAACCGAGAAACCCCATTTTTTATTTACACCCGCCGCCTGTCACTTAGGCCTGGTGGGGAATTTCCATCATGCTCTAAGCATGAGGGGTTACACACACCTCATGAATGAAGTTTCCCGTGAAAGTCAGGATAAACCAATGAAAGAATGATGCCGAGTTTGGTACCACACATTGCCTCATTTACAAGATATCGGTCAGCGTCTGACCTTTTCATTCACATGCTTTGAGGAATCTCCGAATACTAGGAAGAGTTTCTGAGCAGAATCTGCAAATGGGAAAGGGTTAAATCCTGCTGTCAGTGGATTGACGCAAATGTACCATGTTTATACCTTGTTGTTACTGTTGATGAACTATGTTTATACTGCGTTAATGTACCTTTGGGGATACCGGGGATTCTTTCGGTATGAATAGTATCCCCAGCTTCTGGAAGTTCTGTGCAATAAATGTTTTGTTACTCTTTGTTTCTGCCTTGTTTGTGTTCCATAACTTGGGGATTCAGCGCTGGAAGACTTCAGATTAGCTAGTGTTTTGCCATAACTGGTGTTCCATAAAGCTTTACATACTTTCTGATAGGATTGATGAATGGGTGCATGTATCTGCATTTTTGGCTCTAATGGAATGTGATATGCAGAAGCAGTTTCAAGTAATTTAAGGCAGTTTTTGTATGTGGTTTAGTATCCGTACTTGTATTTACATTTGTATTCAGGTATGTTTTTTTAGACTGCCATTTGAGGCAGTTTTTATATGTGGTTTAGTATCCGTACTTGTGTTTACATTTGTATTCTGGTATGGTTTTTTTTACACTGCCTGTTGATAAATTGGGCAGAATGGTCAACACCATGGACATATTCTTAGATTATATGCGTGAATGCATTGTTATTCATTTTCTTTTCCGGATTTCTTTTTTCAGGGGTTAATGAGGTAATGGGTACATTTTGAGCTGGTTGTAGCCCTGATATAGCTCTGTGCAGTCAACTGCATTAAAAGATAATCACAATAATAATACAAATGCAGTGCCTCACTGCGTGTTTTTGTCAGTTTCTGTTTTATCCTTGGGGTGTGTCACTTGTGATTTGATTGTGCTGACTTGTTTTTTAAAATCAGATCGAATCGTCTTTTGTCTGCGACAGGTGGATGACTCGATATTGAGGATGCTTGGGTCCCCAGGTATCCTGCAGACACTGATCTTACGCTTGTGTACCAAAGTATCTCCAGCAGGTATGCTTGAGATAGTGTGCTTGAGATAGATAACTTGCTTGAGAGTATGTTTGAGATAGATGATATGCTTGAGATAGTGTGCTTGAGATAGATAATATGCTTGAGAGTATTTTTGAGATCGATGATGTGCTTGAGATAGTGTGCTTGAGATAGTTGATATGCTTGAGAATATTTTCGAGATCGGTGATATGCTTGAGATAGTGTGCTTGAGATAGATAATATGCTTGAGAATATGTTTGAGATAGATAACATGCTTGAGATAGTGTGCTTGAGATAGATAATATGCTTGAGATAGATAACATGCTTGAGATCGTGTGCTTGAGATAGATAGTGTGCCTGAGATAGATAACATGCTTGAGATCGTGTGCTTGAGATAGATAACATGCTTGAGATCGTGTGCTTGAGATAGATAGTGTGCCTGAGATAGATAACATGCTTGAGATCATGTGCTTGAGATAGATAACATGCTTGAGATCGTGTGCTTGAGATAGATAACATGCTTGAGATAGATAATATGCTTGAGAATATGTTTGAGATAGATAACATGCTTGAGATAGATAATATGCTTGAGATAGATAATATGCTTGAGAGTATGTTTGAGATAGATAACGTGCTTGAGATAGTGTGCTTGAGATAGATAATATGCTTGAGAATATGTTTGACATCGATAACATGCTTGAGATAAATAGATGTGTCTGAGATAGATGATATACTTGAGAGAGATGATATGCTTGAGACAGATAGATGATATGTTTGATATAAACAATACGCCTGAGGGTGATTATCCTGTATGGGAAAAAAAAGGCATGATAGTTTGTTGTCAAATGGACGCACGCACAAGCACACGAACACACACAACACACACGCATGCTCACACACACAAAGCACGCACAACACGCCGCGCGCACACACACACACACACACACACACACACACACACCACACACACATACACACATACACACACACACATACACACATACACACACACACACACACACACACACACACACACACACACACACACACACACACACACACACACACACACACAGAGAGAGAGAGAGAGATACATAGTCAGTCAGTCAGTTCAAAAAGGCCTGTGATTTGTTTAACAAGGTATACAGTATGTATTAAACCACTGTCCCCGACTGCAACACCTCGACATCTGCGGCATCATCAATCTTACGTGGTCAGCACTGTCCCCTGTGACCACGACCTGTGAACTGTGTGACCGACCTGCTGACCTGCCCTTGAGCATCAGGATGGGAGGTGAGTTTGTCCTGTCAGCCCAGTTTACATACGTTTGTGTCTCTCTCTGTTCAGCGTCCATGCTGTGGAGTGTTGGCTGCCCTTCACCGCCTGGCATGTTACATCGTTCTTCTCCAGAATGTCATACATTTGTAGGCTAATCAGGCTGGTCTATTCTTCCATGTTTCCCATCATCGTCATCAGGTGCCCTGCCGCATGGCGTTGGCGATCATGGACTTCCATTTGTCCCTATTTCTCGTTGCCCCTAGCATCTCCTCCACCCTCCTCATCCCCAGCCACTCTGCAAGTCCGTCCAGCATTTTCTCCCTGGGTCTACCTGGTGCTCTTTCTCTCCAGCTTTCCCATTGTGACCAGGTGCTCCAAATCCCCCTTCCTCATAAAATGGCCTATAAATGTTGCCTGTCTTTTCCTGATCTTCCTTATGAATGATCTTCTTGTGTCTGCCTCCATCAAGACTGTCTCGTATGTTTCCCATACAGATGACAAACTGGAGGGGCTATGATTATGGGAATACTATTGTCATCTTGTTGATAGGTAGCTGAGGCTTTGTGCATAGACAAGGGGACAGGGGTTGGGGGGGAGGGGTGGCTTTCTGTGATGTGAGACAAGTTTATATTGAGTGGCTGGTTGTGATTCAGACTTTTAATTATGTATATACTTTATTTGTTTGTGCTTCTCTCAGATCTGTAATTGTTTATTTACTTTATCTATCTGTTCTTTTCTTTGAAGATAAGACACACAGATACACATAATCATTTTTCAATGATAGACTGATACCAGACTAGTGAGAAAAGGAAAGTAGGCTAGGTAGGACCTCCAGACCTGGCCTGGATGTAGGAGTGAAATAGTTAAATGATACGCCTTTTCTCCCCTGACTAGAGATTGCCAGGGGAGAGAAAGCATATCAATTAACCTTTTGACTCCTGCATCCTGTCCACCAGCGTCCTGCATTGTCAACCATGCTGGCAAGGCAAAATTTTAAACCTTTGACTCCCTCACCTGTCCACCAGCGTCCTGCATTGTCAACCATACTACTAGCAAGGCAAAAATTTAAACCTTTGACTCCCTCACCCTGTCCACCAGCGTCCTGCATCGTCAACCATACTACTAGCAAGGCAAAAATTTAACCTTGACTCCCTCACCCTGTCCACCAGCGTCCTGCATTGTCAACCATGCTAGCAAGGCAAAAATTTAAACCTTTGACTCCCTCACCCTGTCCACCAGCGTCCTGCATTGTCAACCATGCTAGCAAGGCAAAATTTTAAACCTTTGACTCCCTCACCCTGTCCACCAGCGTCCTGCATTGTCAACCATGCTAGCAAGGCAAAAACTGAAATCTTTGACTCCCTCACCCTGTCCACCAGCGTCCTGCATTGTCAACCATGCTAGCAAGGCAAAAACTGAAATCTTTGACTCCCTCACCTACCCGCCAGCGTCCTACTGGAAGCTGGTGGATATGTTGAGGGAGTCAGAGGTTTTAAGTTTTTGCAGCTGGTGGATTAGGTGTGGGAGTCAAAGGGTTAATATATGGCTTTGGGAGTGGCCAGACTTCATGAATCAAATGACATAAACTTATAAATTTGCAGCACATGTGGGTTATACATAGGATTATTTGATTGACTTGAAATTATTGATTTCATTTGCTATATTCGCATTGGCGTTATTGTAGAGAAACGTTTAGGCAGAGCTTTTGAACCCCACATGTACCCATGCTGTGATATTCAGCTAGCTTCAGTTCAGTTTTGTGGCAGATTTTCTGTCATTAGAAAAACTGTATAGATGTTAATTAGTTAACTCATGAATTATTCTGAACAGATAGGTCAATCAAAAAAAATTGGCCAAGATGGAAGCAGAAAATGAGACTGAAAAAAAAAAGCTGCCATTTTTAGTTGGTAACATACAAATAGAACAAAGTTATCACCACATAAACACGATATTATTTGCCAGGAAACTAATGGTCTGACCGTCATCATGGGTAGGTAGTGGTCAACTCAAGTCACACTCGCAGACATAGTGTGTTAAATCACGCCAGTATGTTATTCAATTAACATCAGTTCAGTTTTGTGGCAAATTTCTGTAATTAGAAGAACAGAAGATGGTGAGGGGGGTCACTTGTATGCTAATCTGAACGGAAAAGTTTATAGGGAAAAAAGATGCCCAAGATTGAAGCAGAAAACGAGAGAAACAGGAGAAAAATGTCCCATACAAGTAAGACAGACTGTCACCACGTAAACACAATACTGTTTACCAGGCAGCAGTCTTTTAATTTGTCCCATAGTAGTTTCAGGGTGTAAAGGCGTTTTCCTATCTTGTCTTCAGTGTTATGTAGAACCAGTATTGTTGTATGGATGTGAAGCGCAGACAGTCAACACGCAAAGTCAGAACAAGATTAAGGATGCTGAAATGTGGTTTTTAAGAAAAATGTTAAGAGTTCCATAGACATTGAGGAAAAACAAACGAGGCAGTCTTGAGAGAGGCGGATTTTAAAAGGATATTAATGAAGAAGATTAGGAAAAGACAAGCAACACTTAGTTATAGGACATTTTTATGAGGCCAGAGGAATTAGAGCACCTGGTCAGAACAGGAAAGCTGCAGGGAGAAAGAGCACCAGGTAGACCCAGGGGATGAAGACAGAGAGGGTGGGAGAAGTAATTGCAGTGACAAACGATAGATTTGTATGGAGGGCCCTGAATTTGTCGTTAGCCACTTTTTGGATATGTCCAGGCTGTAATTCATGGAGATGCTGAGATTTTGGGGGGTTTTTTGGGTTTTTTCCTCTTTGAATAAACAACATATTTGTAAACATAAACTAATGATATGTTTATTGTTTATGTTTACTATTTTCGTTACCAAAACTCACCATTGCGAAGATAGGAGCAGATTCTAAAATAAAATTGAGGATGATGATCATGATGTTGTTTTCAGGGACGATGATGGCACTGGAGCGATACGAGAATTACATGTCCCCAGAACGTTACCAACTGCTTCCGTCTGTGGATCTAGTGGAAAAGGACATGTCTGACAAGAGATTCGACCCCGACCCGACGATCATCTTGCCAGCACTTAGGATCGATGAAGGTGTCGGAGGAGAGGACGAAGATGATAAAGGCAGTTTGGTCGCCAACAATGGACCATTACAAGAAGTTGTGCAGCATGAAGTTGTGCAGCATGGCAGTGATCATGCAGAAGCTGTGGCCCCTGGGGATGCTGGACTTTTTGGAGAAGCAAGAGGTGGACACTTCGTCTTCCCATGTATGGTTGGGAGACGGAACAGATGCGAGACTTTAGAGTACATAGTAAATTCATATGAAGTGGAATGCAAAGTAGTGGAAGATGCTGGACTCTCTTGGGAAACCCAAATTTTCCCATATGAGGATGTGATACCACCAAGCCTCATTGACTCACTTGATCCCACAGAATTTTGGGATTATGTGGGAAACGAAAACGAGGAGGCAGAAAACTCAGGCGGATTGAGTGGGGAAAGCTTGGGTAACAGAGAAGGACCAGAACGGGCAGAACATATGCCGCTCATGCAGAACGACACAGACGATAAAGTAGTGAAAGACAGTGCTGATAAAACTGGAGAAGGGGCAGGCAACTGGACACATGAAGAGGAGGAAGAGTACTGGGAGGAGGAAGAGTATTGGGGGGAGGAAGAGTCCTGGGGGGAGGAAGGGTGCTGGAGGGAGGAAGGGTGCTGGGGGGAGGAAGAGTCCTGGGGGGAGGAAGGGTGCTGGGGGGAGGAAGGGTGCTGGGGGGAGGAAGAGTCCAGTGGTGTACCAAACGATAAAGTGATTGGAGAAGGGGCAGGCAATCCATCACATGAAGAGGAGGAAGAACACTGGGGGGAGGAAGAGTCCAGTGGTGTACCAAACGATAAAGTGATTGGAGAAGGGGCAGGCAATCCATCACATGAAGAGGAGGAAGAACACTGGGGGGAGGAAGAGTCCAGTGGTGTACCAAACGATAAAGTGATTGGAGAAGGGGCAGGCAATCCATCACACGAAAAGGAGGAAGAACACTGGGGGGAGGAAGAGGCCAGTGGTGTACCACATGATGAAGAGACTGGAGAAGGGGCAGGCAATCCATCTAATGAAGAGGAGGAAGAGGATTGGGAAGCTGAAGCGTCCGACCGTGTGCCATTCGTGTACGTTCCTTGTCGACAAGGTGGGTCCTTTAATGTTGGACAGGAGGGTGTGGGTGTGGGCTGATGTTTATGATTACAATGCATTAAATAGTAGTTCCTGTCAGTTACATAACGGTATCTTACAAGTGCATAAGCTCAGCAGTTGCAAAGGGCCTTACTGTGTTGTAGAAATATGGTAGGTATGTTTATCAAAAGACGAATTGTGTTAAAATCTCCCAGTTTGGTTGGTTTGTTTTGGTTTATTTTGTTTCGTTTTGAGCAGTGTTTTATCTGAAGCACATATTTGGCCTTCACTGTGGAGGCGCTATATAGTTGCAGTCTGCAAACTGTTTTTGGTGGGTTTGCTTCTGGGTGTTTTCCTGTTTCCATAAGTGGCTGAATGTTGGCATAGCTGACAGGATCCTTGATGTGCATATTTCATAGCTGCAAACCCTCCCGGATTTCCCGGATTTGAAAAAACTATCCTGGAATCCCGGATCTGTCAAAAAAATCCCAGATTTTGAAAGTCTAGTGGAAAAACTTCTTTTTCATGCTTAAATATGCCAGGAGAGGCCATTTTTGTACTTTGAATTGGTGAAAAATCAATAGCTTCAGGGGCTGTTGCACCCTGACCCCCACAAGGGGCTCTGCCCCTTGACCCCCCGGCTGATGATTCCTGTTTTTTGAACTTCAAAGGTTGGCAGCTATGATATTTGATACTCGGTGCATGTATGCACACGGTGAAGGGGGCAGCTATGATATTTGATACTCGGTGCATGTATGCACACGGTGAAGGGAGTTTAATCTCCACCCTTTATCCACCCAATGCTGCGCGGGACAGTCGAATTCAGACCTTCAGATTGGAAGTCTGGTGTTTTTACTGTTTGGCCAGCACACTCACCAAATTAAGGTTAGTTTATACATTTTGATTGTATATGACAGCCACAGGAAAACTAGGCTTAAGGGCAGATATTTCATTTTCAGGTGTTTAACTCGTCTTAAAATTTCAAAGTTTATATATTCACATGCGGAAATTGGATTTGATTTATTCATTGTGGTTTTCATTTTTGACACATCTGAACTTAGTGATATTTGACACAGCAAGTAATACATTCAGAAAGTTTGGGGGGGAAATCTGTAGGTAAAGAAATGCTTTTTACGATTTTCTGCTAATTGGATTTGTCTATGGTAGTTTTCTTTTTTGACGCGTCTGAACATAGTAAGTGTATATTTGACACAGGAAGTAATACACTCATAAAGTTCTTGGGGTAAAACTTTAGATAAAGAATTGGTTTTTGCCCCCCCCCCCCCCCCCTCCCCCCATTTATAAGATATGATCAAATTTGGGGAAACTGAAGATAGATATTAAAGACCCAAAATATGGAAAGATCTTGATGACCCATTTTTGTCCCAATCCAACTGTTTTTAGCTAAAGGTATGCCTGGCTGGCTGTGTCTTTAACCTCATTTTTTCCAAGCTGGATCACGTGTATGCATATAGAGCATGGTAGTCAGGTGGGTAAATGTCAGATTTCCAGTCGGAAAGTCCTGGGTTCGATCCGCTTAGACACCTTTTTCTGGCAGGTGAAAGGGCTGGAGATTATCCCAGTCTCCCAGGTGAACATGTGTGCAAGTCTGTCAGTGTGTAAAGCTTCATGTGTAAACACATGTAGAATATCAGATATGCATGTTAAAGGTCTTGTGTGTCATGTCAATGGTAAGCTTATGGAAACGTGAAAACGGACAGCTTGCTTACCCAGCAACAAAAGTGCAGACTGTACAACAATACAGTGGAGCTTGCCTAACAGCTTGAGTTCTCACAACTACTCTAAAATGTCTGATGATGTGTATTGTGCTGTGGGCTCATACGAGTTTGGAAAAAAGAGCTTTACAAGAAGGATTTGTATGTGTGTGTATATATGATTTCTTTTGATTTTAATTTGCATGTTTTGTAAAGGGAGTACAGGAAGGGGAAAGGTGGGGATGTAAATCAAATGAGTGTGACACAAGTGTTAGTGACACAAGTGTGAGTGACTGGCGTGAGCATACTGCAGGCCCAAAATAGCTCAAGCTGAATGAGCATGGGATTCTTATGCCACTGGTCGTAGGTTCAAATCTGAGGTGCGCCACATTAAACTAGCCTTTGCACTGTCCCATCTGAACTTTTGTTCTGGTGTTGTCAGTATAGGATTTTTGTATATATGTAAGCCCTCCCCCTCCCCCATTGGTGTCAGTTAAGTATTTTAATATTTACTCCCCACTTCCCTGAGATGGTTATCCCTGTCAGCCATATAACCTGACAAAATTTGAATCTAATCAATAGATCAGTCAGTGAATGTGTCATGACCATGAAAAATTATTCTTCTTTATGGACTTGGCAAAACATGGACTTGATATTGAATGCCATTGATGTTGTAAATGATGAATTGCCAGGACAGTGGAGAACATGATCGTCTTCTATTTGTTAGTGGAAAACTTGGTTACGTTCTTTCTCTTTCTGTGAAAAACATGATTATCCTCCTTATGTGTTTAGTGGAAAATATGATTGTCCTTTGTGTTTAGTGGAAAATATGATTGTCCTTTGTGTTTAGTGGAAAATATGATTGTCCTGTGTTTAGTGGAAAATATGATTGTCCTCATTGTTTAGTGGAAAATATGATTGTCCTTTGTGTTTAGTGGAAAACATGATTGTCCTCTTTGTGTTTAGTGGAAAACATGATTGTCCTCTGTGTTTAGTAGAAAACATGATTGTCCTCTGTGTTTAGTGGAAAACATGATTGTCTCTTTGTGTTTAGTGGAAAATGATTCTTTTCTGTTTCATTGGAAAGCATTGTCTTCTTTCTGTGTCAGTGGAAAACATGATTGTCCTCTTTCTGTTTCAGCGGACAGAGTATATTACGCCGATTACGATGAATCAGACGACGAGGACTATGATGAATTTCTTGATAGTGATTATCCTGTGGCTATGGAGAGGTGGAACTTGTCCTGATTTTGTCTCTGGTGTGTGCTGGTGGTGGTGTGGGTAGGTGTGTGGTGGTGGTGTGTGTGTGCTGTTGGTGGTGTGTGTGTTGGTGGTGTGTGTGGGTGTTGGTGGTGTTGTGTATTTTCATGCATGTAAGAGTGAGAACTCCTTAAATAAGGGTGTGGATGAATGCCATTCCAAATGAATTTGGGCTGAAATTGTGTGTGTTTGTAAGTGCGCTTGTGTAGCATAGGCCTACATGTAAAAAAGATGAGATGTATGGAGTGAAATCCGTTCTTAATTAATCGAAACTGAAATGCTGTGGATGTGTGTAGGAGTAAACCTGTGTGTAAACGTAAAAGAAGATGGATGAACCATTCCGACGATTTCCTGTTTGATACGACTTATTACAGAACTACAGAAAATCCAGATTTTGTACAAGTTTCTCAGAGTCACTGTTTCTTGGAAAAAGTTTCAATTTAAAAAGATAACAGGAAAAAAACTTGACTTGCTTGGTAGACCATGACATTTTAAATATTGTCAGAAGTTCATAAGAAATTGTTGTTCAGACACTTTCTTTGAAATGTCCTGATTTTAGTTTTGTTGTTGACCATATGACCTTGATCTTGGAGCTTTACCTTCCACATTTACTTATCAGTAACTCATCAGCAGTCCACATTTTTTACCCAAATTTGGCAGAGGTCCGTCCATAAACAGATGATAAAATCCTGTTTAATTTTTTGTCATAGACACACAAACATGCACCTCTTCAAAGTTGATATGAATTTTTTTCTGTAAGGAAAATTGAAAAGTGCCTTAACAAAGTGCTGAGAAGATGAATTGCTGAGTTGAAAATTGTTTATGTAAGTGTGACGATTGTTTTTGCCATATTCTTGGTGCTCAAGTTGGGGATATGTTGCCGATATGTATTTTTAGTGTGGGGATATGTGGTTGGTTCATTTCTGTTTACATATGCCTAGTAATGAGCTGGTTTATTATTTATTATTACTCTTTACATTTCTTTTGACTCCCACACCCTGTCCACCAGCATCCTGCATTTTCAACCATGCTAGCAAAGCAAACCTCAACCCTTTGACTCCCTCACCCTATCCACCAGCTTCCTGCTGAGGATGAGGGAGTCAAAAAGGTTGATTTTTTTGCAGTTGGTGGATATGGTGCAGGGGGAGTTATTTCAGCTTTATCAAACAAATTTTAGCAATGACAGATCTGGAAAATTGACCAGACGCTATCATTTTGTGTCATTGACCAGATGCTATTGTATTGTATCATTATCTGTATTGTATCATTGTCTATATTGTATCGTTGCCTATATTGTATATCGTTGTCTGTATTGTTGGATACAGTTGGAAAATAAAAAGGTCAGTCAGTCAGCTGATTATTCCTTTTTTTCACAAATAAACATGAAAACATATTATTATTGTTGTTTAGTGTGTGTGTGTGTAAGATCTTGTTTTTCACTTTAGACAGAAAGTTATACAGTAATGTGCAAGGGTCGACCTTTTTCTTGCATGTGCACAACACAGACATGGTTACTGGTAATGATGATACTCTTGTAATGCATTTATGAGCAGTAAAAAGAATAACTGACTGGGGGTGGCATTTTCAAGCAGAGTAACTGCAGGTACTTGTCTACAGTCTTAACTCAGTCGCTTCGTGCCGTAAGAAAATCTCCGTCACTTCCGTTTACTGCTTGGAGACATGATGTCGATTTATTGATGGCGGACATTCGTTTTTTTTTTTTTTTACGTCAGAAGCGTCAGTTATAGGGAACACCCTCTGGGAACCGAAACTAGGGTATGTTTACAGCAGTTATTTACCTTAGACCATTTGTGGCAATGTGAAACAAAGACAACGGTAGCCTTTTTTCAGCGCTACCCGCAACATGCGAATTTCGTAAATGGCATCAAGGAAAGCAAGTCGAACCTCACAATTTTGTAAATATTTTGTGCTCTGGAGCAACTGTATGCAAAAAGTGACAACTACCAGTAATCTTGTGTTTTCCAACATGTGAAATAGTGACTTTAAACATCCATGGCATGGAAATTATGTTCTGGACTTCATCTAAACTGTTTCACAGTGTGTGTTCATATCCCTCAAAACAAAACAAAATTACCCCCCTTTGGATACCTCATCATTTACAAGTACATGGAATACCATAAATAAAGTAAGATTTGTAAAGATCTAATGTCTTTCTGTATCACTTTACTTTGTCTACTTTATTTGGTTGTTTTTCTATATTTTTGTAAAATGTGCTAAAAATCCTCCAAATTGAGGGGGCAGAATGACCCTGAAGACTGCGACTTGATTGAGTTAAGTAAGAGAAGGAAAGCAGGGTTTTCTCACTTGCAGCGGTAAGCTTGGAAAAACGAGCTGTGTGTGTGTGTGCGTATATGTTTTGTTTTTGTTAAATCTTTTATACATTCCAGCTTTCTATGATGTGTGTATGCATGTCGTTCTGCCCACACTGTGCAGGCAGCATGTTACTGCACAGTGTGCATACGCCATCATTGTGGACACACATGCTGGATGTTTCACGTTTCCATAAGCAACTATACACTAACCCAAGAAGAGGGGGTGGAGGGGGGAGGACAGCTGCAAAGTGTGGACAGATGTGGATTTCAAAGATCCAAAGGACAGTAACATTTATGGGTCAATTCACAAGAGAAATTAGAGCACCTATTCACTATAGGAAAGCTGGAGGGGAAAAAGAGCACCAAGTAGACGACCCAGGGAGAAAATACTGGATGGATTTGTGCAGTAGATGAAGACGGACAGGGTGGGAGAAGAACTTGCAGCAACAAAGGATAGATTCATATGGAAGACCATGATCACCACATCATGTGGCAGGGCACATGACGACGATGATGATGATGAATGTACAGCAATGACAGGGAACCAGAGAGACAGGTGGAGGACAATCATCAGGAAATTGTCATGTCCCAATGAACCACCCCTAGGTCGGGGGGAGGAGATAAAGGTGTAGGTGTGCCTATGTGTTGATGTATCTGGACTGCTCTTACAGAGGCAGGACTGTGAACCTTGCCCTGTGCTGAGTCCAGACATCACTCAATGTACGGCCGTTTTACATGAGACAGAAACCACCTTCACAACTGTCACAGACTACACAGCCGACCACATGCATTGTGAAATTCTATTATCACCATTATTATTATCATTATTATTACTATTACTACTATCATTATTAATATGATGATGAACATTGATGCCTGTGATTTCTATATAAAATGGAAAAAAAAAAAAGCAACAGCAGAGGAGCATCCAGGAGTCATGACCTGGATGCAGCCTGGCCCCCTTAGTGTCCACAGTCCAGGGCCGGAACACCTGCTTGACAGGGGGTGTCTTCTCTGAAGACTTGCTGCTGTCTGGCTCTCCCAGAGTTTCTTATTAATTATTTATTCATTATTATTATTAATATATTATTGTTATAGTTCTTTATCTTAGTGTTATTGCTATTAATTTTAGTAGTAGTAGTAATAGCAGTAGTTACTATCAGTATTATTATGATGATGAACTCACCATCATAACATTGTTGTTGTTATTATTATTAGTGTACATCCTGCACCTGAAGGAATTTTATTGTTTACACACTTATTCCTTTCTTCAGTTTTATCGCACATTTCATTTAACTAGCATTCAAGCCGTTTCAGAGTTTGGTATGAGCTTTATTAAAGTAGTTTGGATACATCTTTCATTCAAAAATAGTAAACTCTGGGGAGAGCTGGACAGCAGAAAGTCCTCAGAGGAGAAACCCCGGTCAAACAAATGTTTCAGCCCCTAACTCCTGACACTCTAAGGGGGCCAGGCCACACACAGGTCATGACTCCTGGATGCCCCTCTGCTGTCGCCTTTTTTAAAAATTTTAATTTTTTTTTATTATAATTCGTCTTCGACCTGGAATCAAAACCCATGCATCCTAGATGGTCAGGTTTCTCAAAGCAAGGTCACCCTTGTGACAGGTGTCTTGACCACTTGGCTATCGGTCACCAGCAACTTGTATACCTACCTGGCAGTAATTCTGCAGAAAGTTTGCCCATTCTAAAAGAAAAAAAATAATAGGCTCCCTATTCAATTTTTTGCCAGGTTCTTCTCATGCAGCATCAAATCCTGCCAAACTTTTAACAAAGTGGAAAAACCTGACTTTCACAACTGCACACAAAATCCACAAACAACAAAAACTGTTGTACAAAGAATTTATTTCATATTTTCATAATTAATCTAGGAAAATCCCTCCTTTACTGAAACCGCAAAAACTGTCCAAACCGAATTAACAGTGAATCAGCGACACTATCACCATGGCAATGCGATAGCAGTGCAGTGAAACAAAACTTGGTCTGGAGGTCAAGACACACTATTGTTCTAAATCTAATGGTGCTCCTCTAACCTTCAGGTAGAGCGTTGACATGGGCATTGTGGAACAGAGTGTGGTTTCCATCTCCCCAGGGGTATTTCTGCAATACACACAAAAGAGAAATTATATTAGTGTATGACATAACTGGTATAATCTCGCCAAGAGTTTGTTTGGAGTTTGTTTCACAAGACGCACTAGGACAATTCCAAGAGCTCTACCCGTATCTGCTGCCTACAATTATCTGGCAGACTCCCTGAGCCTGTGCAAAACCCACGTGCTGGAAAGGTTGTGAAATCAGGAGGGGGGAAGGGAACCTATTAAACACTCAGCTGGCACCACCAGAATGATGAAAACATTAAACTGAGCTGAGACATCAGATCATGAGTCCAAGGCTTTATTAAAACAAAACAAAAACAGTGCCCCCCCCGGGTTGAACTCATAACTGCTATGTGCATGGTGCTCTAACAACCCCGCCAACAGGCCACTAAAAACAAAAAAAAAAAAAAGTGGCCACCCCACCAAACCCTCAAGGCTGAACCACCAACCTCGGCATATGAGCTGTACAATGCATCAAGCTTCTATGTTCACTAGAGAAGACAGCTAGCTGTAGAGCCATGAACTCAAGATCTGATGTCTTGAGTTCAATCCCAGCCCTCAACAAGTTGAAGCAAAATCAAAGGAAAAAAGTACCAAAGAACAATAGGCCTTCTCCTATCTCGAACACACATGTACACTTTTATGCACGCACGCGCACACACACCAACCTTGGTACGAAGACGGAGGTGAGGGTAAGCGACAAATTCAGGACGTTCAGGGTGTGAGGCGTTCACGACGAAAGCGTTGATCCAGCACACAGCCACACCAGGCAGAGCCACCAACAAAGAAAGCATCTTCCAGCGCTTGGCGCCTCCTGGATGAATCATGCAAAAATAAAATTTCATCAATGATTATTAAAATTAATCGACTAAATGACTGATGTTAGTTATTAGGAATCAAGTACAAATATGTAGCCAAGAATTGGTCATTTTAGAACATTTGATGACATGAACAAAAGTCTACTACTCTAATGTGACCGGTTCAGAGAAATGGAGGCCAAACGGTCATTTTGAGGATTAAAAGATTTTCATATCACAGGGGTGACATTTCTTCTCCTTGGATCCAAGGATTTCCGTGACAAAGAGTCTCTTTCCTCAGATCACATGGGCCATTTCCTTGAAAAACCCATACCAGCTTCTGTTTTTCAAACTAGAGTAAGTTTATAATCAGTAATATCTGTGATTTGATACATATGTATGCACATACAGGCATTAAACAAAGCAGAAAATGACATTTTTTAAACAGTATGAATGTTTGGTCTGGCATCTAAAAATGTGCCAGGTTGCAGAGATTTTAATCCCTTAAAACATTGGGGGGGCACCATGCCCCCAGAGCCCTGAAGATTTCTTCTTTTATTTCCATTCAGCAGTTCCCACCCCGATATCACTGAGAAGTAGAAGGAATGCTCTTTCCAAAAGTGTTCAGAGTAACTATCAAACATTAAATTAATGAATAACTGTGCTCACATTATAACTATTTGAACACAGTACTGTATATGACCAAGTAGCCATTAAGAGAAAATAACAGTTAAAAGGTAGGCTTCAGGTTTTCCAATTTGTTTCCTTAGCAATCACTGTTAAAAATTTATCAATCTTTCAAAAATTCCATTCACAGTTGTTGCACACAGAGGCATGATATACTGAGGCCCTGTGCAGTTTATATAGGCCTACCTGTGTGAAGCTTCGATTTTCTCTCTTCAAATGAACTGTTTGTTTTGAAAATGTTTCTCCTGGTCAAATTTTACTTTGAACTCTCACTGTATGATAAATATAAGGTAGGCCTACTACGTAGGCCTATAGTGACCCTAATGTTTTCCTGAGCTGTTACTTGGCTACACCAGAAACTTTGGTCCCCTTTTGCAAGAACTGCATGGTGAATAACTTGATACACGTATATTCTTACGCATATATCTGCATAAATTACATAAACATAATGTACAATGATACAGAGACCAACACACCACACATGCACACTGATATAGGCCTACAAACACAAACATTTGCAGGCCCACACTTACTGTCATTTAAAGCCTGACTGACTACACCCAGCCTTATCAGGAATCTTAAAAATCTCAAGTACACAATATTGACCTCGCTGAAAAAGACAGAAAAAAAAAAAAGAGGGGGGGGGGGGGAAGACCAGGAAAATCAAGTAGCCCTAACACACAGAAATGCATTCACGAACATAATCTAAGGATATGCCCCTGGTGTTGACCATTCTGTCCCATTTATCACCGGGGGAGAGAGTGAAAAGAAAAAAAAAAGAAAAAACCAAAAACAAATACAAACATTACTAAGGAAACTAAAACATACATAACATATGGCCTAAATTACCTGAAACTACTTCTGCATATCATTTCCTTACAGCCAAAAATGCACAACATATAGGGCCTACCCAACCATCAATCCTAAGATAAATAATGCAGAGCTTTACAGAACATAAAGTACATGGAGCAGCAAGCCAGAAAATGATGCGGAAAACATGACAGAAATCAAAGAAGCAAGGCAAAAACAAGACTGACAGGAAGGATGAAATTTCTAGCACAGAATTTTCAGACTGTGGGCAGACTATTTAAACTGAAGAAGCCCCTGGCATCCCCATGGCCCACACACAACACATGCGACATATAGGCCTACCATTACAATACATACACCAAATACAAATGTTTGAAATTTATCCGAATCAGTTTTAGTTATCAGGCCTACTGCATTTTATCATGTTTTTTGTTTGTTTTTAAGGATCATCACACTCAGATTTCCTCTGTTCTCTTTTTTTTTTAAACCCATTTTCTATGCCACCTTATTGGCCCCAGAAGCTGGCACAGTTTTGACAATATGATGATGAAGATGACAATGAGGGATGATAATCATGGTTCTATGGAATTCTATCCAACTTTCCAAGACAGACTGCGTGACAGGACCGTACTCTTAGTCTAAGCTTACTATCATAATATATCCTGGCAACAACCAGGTCCAAGAGATACAGACACCTGCAGTGTTGATCAGAAGATGTGAGCAACACCCTTAATGAAGTCTTCTTTATGAGCCCATAGCATACTCAACGCTGGGTAAGAGCTGGTTAGAACTGGAAAATCTCTGAAATTTCTGAAGGAACTGATGGGGATTCGAACCCACAAACTTCCAGTCTGTAGTCCGTTGCACTAACCACTACGCCATGGTGACTGGTATTTATATTAATGGTAACCGTGAATATTCTTTAAAAATATTTTCTGACATCAAGTACATTTACTTGAATTATGGCAAAAATCAGTATTAATCTAATGACTTGTTAAATTTAGAAATGTTACAATGTCAAGTTGCAAATGATTTCATGCTTGTCTGAAGGTGCTTCTAATTTCATGTGAAAGTTATTCTGTATGAGTGTGTGTTCTACTCACTGGGTATTTAAAAATGAATGATTACTAAGTACTCAACTTCAGAGTAATAATTATGTACAAATCATCTTTATGTTTAATTTCTTAGGCCTAATTAATGAATTAACATTGTCAGTTGCATAAAATTCTATCTGTGAACCACAACTGAAGAAAGTAGGATTCTGTCACAGAAGACCATCAGACGGAAACTATCCTCCAAACTTGCTGCATAGGCAACTTTTTTTTTTAATTCGAAATTATGGCATTCTTTTGTTCATTTAAAATAAAGAAAAACAAATTTTTCACACCCTTCAACAAAGGCTCCAATCTTCATGGAAGAAATGAAAATTTTGACCATTCTGACAGCGATTTTGGTAACAGTTCCAACGAAAATGTTGTTGACAGAATTGACAGAGGTGTGTTGAATGGCTGTCATGATGATGCATGTTCACTTGGTTAAATGCTTATTGCTACATTGTTTAGGTTATACTGATAAATAATGATTAAGTGCTAAACCCGCTTAGCATGATGAGCCATGATCGTGTCTTTATTGTCCAAACATGATGAGCCACGATTGTGGCTTTATCGTCCAAACACAATGAGCATGTGGCTTTATTCATATCTCCCGCTGAACACTGTCCGATCTATACAGCGAATACAAATTGACCAATCAGAAGGATTCTTTTGCGTGGCTGCTGCCTTCTTCCTTTCACATGGTCACCATTTTGCTGTTCTTCGATAGATTTCTACACGGTTTTTGCACAAAAATGAGCGCAATTGGGACTGACTGTGAGCTTGACAAGTTCGGACTCTTGTTGACAGTAACTCTAGCAATGACTATGACTATATGAGATAAATATGTCTTTGTTTTTGGTTCTAAATGAACAAGAGGTTTTGAGCACATGATGAAGGGTATTTTTAGCACATCATTCACTGATGGAATATGGGTTTGCAGTTCAGTTTGGTTTGTTAACATCGTGCTTCTCATCACATGTGCGCAGATGTGTTTTTCATTCAAACACTATGTAATTTCACATTCTCCTGCAAACAGGTGTTTACTTTACTTTTAATGTGCAGTTCAGGATTTCTCATTTCTATGTATATTTTTCTAGGAAATGTTTACACGAGAGCAGCAAAAATTAAAAACCCGTTGACAAGTTGGCTCCCATAATTTTACGCCATTGTCTAATATAGTAATAGTACAATTTTAAATTTCACGTATTGTGCCAAAGGGGTTAAAACATTTTTTGGGGCAACTTTATTTCTTTTGTAATTCACAACCTCTTTATGAGGGGCTATTGTTTCAATGAAACGTCTGAATCTGAAAAAGTGCTTGACAAAACCTTATGGAAGAACAGCATGCAGATGATGAAGATTTGAGCAATAATTCAGACTGATTTTGATGACAATTCCATTGAACCTATTGTTGAAAGTAATGGCAGTGATATGTTGAGTGGCAGTCATAGGCCTATTGATGCTTGTTCCAACGTTTGTGAACATTAGAAGAACAAACATTCAAAACATTTGTGGTGCCTGCATTGGTGGGCACGGTCAATTGGAATTCTTCTTTTTTTTTTTTTTTTCAAACAGGCACAGTTCTACACAATAGGCTCAAGCCATCGCTTAACACTTTCACACAGTTTCAAACATCTATTCAGAAACAAGCAAGTAAAATGATTTTACGTGGTGCAACCTATAGCACTGACTATAAGTCAGAATTAACTGGTCGAGGGGCAACAAACTCAGCACATACTGCATGTTCAGAAACAACGTTAATCACTATCAGAATGTCTAGCCTAATGTTGTTGTTTTTTTTTAAATGTCAAAATTGTCACCTGAATTCTATTTTTATGAAAAAAAAGTGCTAACCGATTGACTAAGTGACTGACTGATTGATTGATTTGTTCTGACTGATTTATATGTTTAATGTGCGTGGATAATGACCACTGTCATGATAACGTAATTTCCGAGGGATGATTTCGTTACTTGATTTGGTCGGGCATGTGCGCGCCAAGGACTTCTGATCCAAAAACAGACATCGAAAAAGATGCAAACAAATGGCTACGCTTCTCATGATAGGCCTATTGAAAATGTATGAATTTTGAAAAAAAGCTGAATCTATATATCAAAACAGTATCACACGAACAATGCCAACGTAAAAGTTCAGTTCTGATATTGATAAAATTGTATCGTTCGGACGTCTCCTCTGAAGTTGTGACCTTCAAGGGCAAGCCGTCACGTTCTCTCAAATTTGGTTCCAAAACTTTCTAAATAAAAAGAATCGATCGAACACACTATAATCACTCAAAGTATGGAGATTATTCTGTCATTAGACGCATACCATGGTGCTCCCCGCCAACGGCCGAGGGTCCCTGAACGGAATAAAATCGCCGGGCTAAGGTGCTTGCCAATCTGGACGCCATCTTGCAAAATGTCTCTTGGTTGTCTCTCTTGACGGAACTGACGTTATTTCTTATCGTGGATCCCCGTCAGCCTCATGAGTGTGCCTTGGCTACAATTCAATTCAATTTGATTCAATGCATCAAGAACTTGATTGCCTTCTCAGAAAAGAGCACACACATAACTTGATTGCCTTCTCAGAAAAGAAACTCACACACACTCACACACACACACACACACAACAACTTCCTCACACACACACATACACATCACACACACACAAACACACAACACACACACACACACACACACACACACACACACACACACACACACACACACACACACATAATGTACGCAACCAAACACAGCTGAAATCAATGCGAGGATATTTCGCCTGTCCTGTCTTGCTCTGCTCTAACGTCCGTGATTTTCGTTTCGTTTCTCAAACCCACTGATACTGAGGTCAGTATGAAAGCAGAACATATCTTTGACTCCTGCACCCTGTCCACCAGATCCTGAATTGTCAACCACGCTAGCAAAGCAAAAACTTTAAGTCTCTGATTCCCTCGCTTTGTCCACCAGCTTTCTAGCAGAAAGCTGGTGAAGTTTGAGGGTGTCACAGGTTAGGTTTTGAAGTTGTCAGATAGGGTGCGGGAGTCAAAGGGTTAAGGTTTTGCAGTTGTTGGATAGGGTGAGGGAGTCAAAGGGTTAAGGTTTTGTAGTTGTTGGATAGGTGAGGGAGTCAAAGGGTTAAGGTTTTGCAGTTCGTTGGATAGGGTGAGGGAGTCAAAGGGTTAAGGTTTGCAGTTGTGGATAGGGTGAGGGAGTCAGAGGGTTAAGGTTTTGCAGTTTTGGATAGGGTGAGGGAGTCAAGGGTTAAGGTTTTGCAGTTTTGGATAGGTGGGGAGTCAAAGGGTTAAAGTTTTGGTAGTTTTTGGATAGGGTGAGGGAGTCAAAGGGTTAAGGTTTTAGCAGTTTTTGGATAGAGTGAGGGAGTCAAAGGGTTAAGGTTTTGCAGTTTTTTGGATAGGTGTGAGTGGAAGGTCAAAGGGTTAAGTTTTGCAGTTGTTGGATAAGGTGCGGGAGCCACAGAATAGAGGGCAACTTGTCACGCTGCTATGACCGAGATCGTGGTGATAGTAATGATATTGTGGATTTCATCATACTATGGAGTATCATTTTCTTTTGTCTGGCCATGATTATGGAGGCAGACACAAGAAGCTCATTCGTAAGGAAGATTTGGAAAGGACAGGCAACATTTATAGGCCATTTTATGAAGAAAGGGGAATTAGAACCCCTGGTCACAACAGGAAAGCTGGAGGGAAAGAGAACACCAGGTAGACCCAGGGAGAAAATATTGGACGGACTTGCAGGGTGGCTGAGGACAGAGAGGGTGGAAGATGTGCTTGCGGTAACAAGGGATATATACATATAGAGAGCCATGATTGCTAACGCCATGCGGCAGGGCACATGATGATGATGATGATATTGAGTATCACACCTGGCCACTTTTGCAGCCATTCAAACAACCGCTTTGATTGAAGTGAGGCAACGCTGGGAGCTTCCGACTGCTAACTGTCGGGACTATGGTACAGAGAAAGGAGCTGGCAGCTATGCGAGCTGGTGGCAGAACGGGATGCCCGAAAGAGAGATGAAGATCAGAGTGGGACGAGAGAGGGGTCTTCCATTCTCTCTTGGTCCGAAGGCTGGGCTGGACCTGGTTGGTGTGCGTGCGTTGTGTGACTGTGTCGTGGGGTTTGTCATCTCCCCATCTTGCCATTCGGTTTGGAAACAATGTAACTGATGACGGAGTCCGAATGGATCATGCAATGTATGGACAGATCCCCCCCCCCCCTCCTTTTTTTTTTTTTTCCTTGATGCAATGACTATCGAGTGGCGTCAGGAACTTGGGAGGTGACTGTCCAGAGAATGGCAAGGTATTGGTGCTCTGGGTTCCATCCGCACCCTCAGAATGTTTCTTGTTAAATACGCTCGTAGTAGGCCTACTATGGATTTCTATTTTGGACTGAGACTGTGTGACAGGGCTGTACTCCACGCTGCACTTGCTTTCATTGTATAGCTTGGCGTTTTCAGTCAGGCCTGAGAGATACAGACACCTCTGCACGCTGATCAGTACATTTGAGCAACACTCTCAATGACATAAATTCATATTCACATCATGCTCATATTCATATTCATTTTTTTGTCACTATAGATTTACCATGTGAAACTCAGGCTGTTCTTCATTGTGAGAGTGCAGCGCCGCGCAGCGCCACCCAATGTTTTACTAAGACTTCAGAAAGGAAAGAAGGCTAATTGGCCTTCAAGAAGAGGGACCTGGGAAATCAACTTATCTATCAGTGTTTTATACCAGGGTAAATGGGCGAAGGCATAAAACCGCATCTGTGTGGTCCCAGTTTTTCCATCAGGCCCATAGCACACACAGGATCTAGTCACAGCATAAAATCCCACTATTTTTTTTTCTTTTTTGACTCGACCAATCGTAGTTGTAAAATATATAATCTATGAAGAGAACCGACAAAAGCATCGGTATCTCACAATGCAACTAAAATTTTTAAAGGCTTCTTAGAACAATTTTTATAGCTAGTCCTCGTATACTCTGCGAGTGGTAGGACTTTAAAATCTACGAAACGGGTATGGACTCGACCCTCGACCTTCCAGTCAGCAGTGCATTACGTTAACCACTTAGTTACGCTGACTTGTTATATACGTACAATTTTAACCCTGGGTACAAATGTGATTAGGGAACATTTCAAGTTTTACACCGTAAATCTCGTTTGCCTTTTGTCAACGCGTTGCTACGAAACAAGAGTGTACTAAAGAGAAAGACTAGCCCATTTCACTGGGGTTAATTACAGCGAGCTGATTCTTATGACGTGGTGATCATTACTTACAAGCAGACGAGGAGGAAGAATCCAGCTTATTAGAAGCAAAGAAGATACGTGATGTCAAATAATAGGCCATAGTAATTGCCGGCTGATGGCATTTCTGCCATGATCACTTTCGATCCTCTTTCATCACAAAGCATTGTTAGTAATACAAATGTGCACGGAGTTCTTTGGTGTGTTGTAAAACGTTACTGAGGAGAGTGAATTGAAAACTGAGATCGAAAGAAAAGTGAAAATTTCCTGTCTTCTTCTTTCGTTCGCTATCTGCATGTCAGACCACACCTGGCAATGAATGTGGCCATTTTGGAGATTATAGACTGATGTGCATAATTATAGGCTGACGTGCCAAATTATAGACTGACGTGCCAAATTATAGGCTGATGTGCCAATGTAGTGATGTGCAGATGTGACTGATGTGCCAGATTGTAGACTGATGTGCCAGATTGTAGACTGATGTGCCAGATTGTAGACTGATGTGCCAGATTGTAGACTGATGTGCCAGATTGTAGACTGATGTGCCAGATTGTAGACTGATGTGCCAGATTGTAGGCTGATGTGCCAGATTGTAGACTGATGTGCCAGATTGTAGGCTGATGTGCCAGATTATAGGCTGATGTGCCAGATTGTAGACTGATATGCCAGACTATAGACTGATATGCCAGACTATAGACTGATATGCCAGACTATAGACTGATATGCCAAATCATAGACTGATATGCCAGACTATAGACTGATGTGCCAGATTATAGACTGATGTGCCAAATTATAGACTGATATGCCAGACTATAGACTGATATGCCAGATTATAGACTGATATGCCAAATTATAGACTGATGCCAGACTATAGACTGATGATGCCAAATTATAGACTGATATGCCACAATATTATAGACCAAATTATTGACTGATATGCCAAATTATAGACTGACGTGCCAAATTATAGACTGATGTGCCAGATTATAGACTGATGTGCCAAATTATAAACTGATATACCAAATTATAGACTGACGTGCCAAATTATACACTGAAGTGCCAAATTATAGATTGATGTGCCAGATTATAGGCTGATGTGCCAGACTATAGGCTGATGTGCCAAATTATAGACTGATGTGCCAAATTATAGACTGATGTGCCAAATTATAGACTGATGTGCCAAATTATAGACTGATGTGCCAAATTATAGACTGATGTGCCAATTATAGACTGATGTGCCAAATTATAGACTGATATGCCAAATTATAGATTGATGTGCCAGATTATAGGCTGATGTGCCAAATTATAGACTGATATGCCAAATTATAGACTGATGTGCCAAATTATAGACTGATGTGCCAAATTATAGACTGATGTGCCAAATTATAGACTGATGTGCCAGATTATAGATTGATGTGCCAAATTATAGACTGATATGCCAAATTATAGACTGATATGCCAAATTACAGACTGATATGCCAGACTATAGGCTGATGTGCCAAATTATAGACTGATGTGCCAAATTATAGACTGACGTGCCAAATTACAGACTGATGTGCCAGACTATAGGCTGATGTGCCAAATTATAGACTGATGTGCCAGATTATAGACTGACGTGCCTATCAAGTCCCTTGCTCCAACCTCAACGGCGAGGACTTGGCTTGAAAACCAGATGTCCTCAAGTTGCTGGCTAAACTGTATACTGCCACGTGAGATTTCCTGTCTACGACAACTACTTGGAAAGTGAAAATAGTGTGAGTACACGGTCTTACTTTTGTAACTACTAAACAACTAAAGTAAGTGTAGATTCTGGATTGATTGATGCAGCTCCAAAGAGATCAAAAGGAGAGCTTTCTCCATTGCAATGGTACGAACATACAGGATGATAAAAACAAGCAGACATAATAAACCTTTTCCTCGACTGAATAAACTGGGCTGAAATATAAAATCGAACAGAAACCTTTGAGGAAGACGAAGGAAGAAAAAAAAAAGAAAGAGTTAATATAAAACACCTGAGGGTGCAGATGAGACCCAGAGCACCAACACCTCGCCACTGTTCGGGCAATCATCTCCCAAGCTTCCGACGCCACTCGAGAGTCATTTCATCAGGCAAAGGGGGGGGGGGGGGGGGGGGAGTTGTCTGAAATACAGAATGAAACAGAAATCTTTCAGGAAGACGAAGGGGGAAACTTGAGAAAGAAAGAAAGAAAGAAGGGAAAAGAATAAAGACAGCTGGGAGTTAGAAGAAACCTGTAGACTCTCCCAGAGCGCTGTGCCGACATGTAGGTCCTTCAGTGGAAAGGGTCGTGTGCTGTCAAAACGGGAAATTCAGTGGAAAGGTCGTGTGCCGTCAAGACGGGAAATTCAGTGGAAAGGTCGTGTGCTGTCAAAACGGGAAATTCAGTGGAAAGGTCGTGTGCCGTCAAGACGGGAAATTCAGTGGAAAGGTCGTATGCTCTCAAAACGGAAAATTCAGTGGAAAGATCGTGTGCTGTCAAAACGGGAAATTCAGTGGAAAGATCGTGTGCTGTCAAAACGGGAAATTCAGTGGAAAGATCGTGTGCTCCCAAAACGGGAAATTCAGGTAAAAGATCGTATGTTCTCAAAACGGGAAAGTCAGTGAGTGGAAAGTTTGTATGCTCTCAAAACGGGAAATTCAGTGAAAAGATTGTATGCTCTCAAAAAGGGAAATTCAGTGGAAATGTCGAATGCTCTCAAAGCGGGAAAGTCAGTGGAAAGATCGTATGCTTCAAAATGGGAAATTCAGTGGAAAGATCGTATGCTCTCAAAACGGGAAATTCAGTGGAAAGGTCGCACGTTCTGAAAACGGGAAAATTTGTTAAAAGTTCGTATGCTCTCAAAACGGGAAATTCATTGCAATGGTCATATGCTCTCAAAACGGGAAATTCAATGGAAGGTCGTATGCTCTCAAAAACGAGAAATTCAGTGGAAAGTTCGTATGCTCTCAAAACGGGAAATTCAGTGGAAAGGTTGTTTGCTCTCAAAACGGGAAATTCAGTGGAATGGTCGTATACTCTCAAAACGGGAAATTCAGTGGAAAGTTTGTATGCTCTCAAAACGGGAAATTCTGTGGAAAGGTCATCGCTCTCAGAACGGAAAATATTTTGGGAGCATTTCTGTTTCATTCTGCAGTTTTAGACCTGTGGGTCTGTGGGTTGGTATATCAGGGATACGGGTAACGTGTCCGTTGTTAAGTAAGTATAAATTGGAATCTACAATATTATCAATCAACCTATTGCTGGTTATGTTTGTACAATGCTTTTCCCAAAATGGGGCATGTGCATTAAAATCACCACCAATTATCCACTTGTCTTGTTGACCTTGAAAATGTCTCAGCCATTCACTGTTCTCAGAATCTGGGCCTCTTGGTAAATATACAGAGGCCACATTCACAACTAACGATGAGGAAAATTGTATAATGATTGCATACCATGAAATAAATGCGGTAGATTTTGGTACTAGATGTCGGATTGCCGTGTGCTGGGAGGAATTACCTAGAAGTGTCCATAGGCAGGCTAGTAGGTCGAAGAGACGTTATTTCCCAGCCCTCCGTAATCGGCAGTCTCCTCAATTCTCATTGGCTGATATGGAATGTATGACAACAGGGACCATAACTCTACATCCCCTTTACTCAGGCTAAATGTCAACAACAACAAAACTGTCCCATGTGCTCATGTCCATTTTGAACTCATTAAACTTTTCTGCTCAAAACTCAAACATCTAAAAGAACGAACTCTTGAAACTCAACTAATAGGAACTCTTTCAGTCTTTGTTCAATTCTTGAACTTTACAAATTGAGTTTTTGTGGAACCTTAACACGTCGACCACTTTTAGTAACTTTGGTTGGTGTTGAACTAATGTTTGTGTTTGGTTGTGTTGTCTCTTGAGCACTGGTTTCAATGTGAACATCAACCTGGTCTTCAGAAGACGTGCAGCTTTCTTTATCTTGAAATTCAGAAGTCCTACAGTGTTCCCGTTGTTGACACTGCTGTTCCGGAAGAGTAGATGTTGCCTTGGGTGGAGACAACGGTTTGTTGAGCTGCTGGCTACTGTTTCTGTTTCTTAGGTGATAACGGTTTCTTCTCTGGATCCCCGTTTTTGTTTGTAGGTTGTAGGATCTACCATGCTGAGATGATGATGAAGGTGACTGGCTCACTATCACAGCTTCGGTGTCTTTTGGAGTTTTGATCCATACAGCCTCTCCTTTTCTCAGTTCTGGCTGAGGTCTTGCTCTGTGTCGCCGGTCGAAATCTTGTTTTTGCTTTCTTTTCAGTTTCATGTCTGTCTCCTGGGACTTCTTTACATTGCTTCCTTCAGGTATATGTTGTTTTGGAAGAGTTGGAAGTCTTGTTCGAAGTTTTCTTCCCATCAGTAGTTCTGCTGGCGATAATCCATGCTGAAGTGGTGTCGAACGATAATTCAGAAGAGCTATGTATGCATTATCTGCCTTGTTCAACAGCATTTTGATGGTTTTGACAGCTCTTTCAGCTTCTCCATTCCCTTGTGGATGAAGTGGACTGCTTTTAAGGTGAGTGAAACCATATGACTTTGCAAATTGTACAAAATCCCAAGAGCTGAACTGAGGTCCACTGTCCGACACTATTGTTTCAGGAATTCCATGACGACCAAATACTGACTTGATGTGCTCGATGACAGCAGATGATGTGGTTTGTCTCAGGTGTGCAATTTCAATCCACCGAGAATAATAGTCTACTATCAACAAGTAAGGGTGATTTTTCCATTCAAAAAGATCAATCCCCACTCTCTACCATGGAAAGTCTGGTGTCTTTGTTGGTTGTAGTGGCTCAGGATGCAGTTTTCTTTCTTTCTCACAAACTTTGCAATCTTTGATAATGCTTTCTATTTGCTGAGAAAGTTTCGGCCACCACACACAGCTTCTGGCAAACGCTCTACATTTGACTATGCCTTGGTGTCCTTCATGGATACGTGCCAGAATATCTTTTGAAGTACTTCAGGAATAACTAGACGAGTTTGAAATAGCAAAAGTCCATCTTCTATTATCAGTTCATTTCATACAGTCCAGTACGGTTTCAATGCCGGGTCACTTCTAGCTTTTTCTGGCCACGATGACTGGGAGTAGTTTTTTACTTGGCAGCAGATCTCATCTTGATCCTGTTTCTCTCTGATCTCCTGAAGTTTTGTGCTACTTGCAGGGAATCCCTCCACGATTGTTTTGACTGACAACTTGTCTCAAACTCCATAAAGTGATCCTGTTCAGCAGGAACACAGACAGGACTCCGAGACAAAGTATCTGCAGTTGCAAGACGTTTCCCTGGAACATGGATGATATTGTATGTAAAACGCATCATTCTCATCCTGAATCTTTGAATGCGTGGAGTCAATTCATCCAAGAGCTTTGTTTTCAACAAAGCGAGTAGCAGCTTTTGGTCAGTTTCAATTGTGAAACTTGGTAGTCCAACAAGAAAGTCTTCAAATTTTTCACAGCACCATGTGACTGCAAGTGCCTCCTTCTCCACTTGAGCATATCTTTGTCCAGTGTCGGTAAGAGACCTTGACGCATAGAAGACAGGTTTCCAGTCTGTTCCTTCTTTTTGTAGTAGGACTCCTCCCATGCCATAGGATGATGCATCAGCTGAGATCTTGGTTGGCTTTTCAGGATTATAATGACACAGAACTGGAGTAGTACTCAGTTGCTTTTTCAGTGTCTGAAAGGCTTTTTCCTGAGGTTCATCCCAAATCCCCAAGAAGTCTCTTTCTTTAAAAGATCTCTGAGAGGTTTTGTTGTTTCAGCCAGGTTTGGTGCAAACTTTCCAATGTGGTTGACCATGCCAAGGAATCTGCGAACTTCCGCTACGTTCTGAGGCCTTGGTAGCTTGGTAATGGCTATCACTTTCTCTGGATCGATCTGGATTCCCTCTTTGGAAATGATATGCCCGAGAAACTTGACTCTGTCAACAGCGAAGACACACTTTTCATTGAGAGTCACTCCTGCTTCTTTCATTCTTTGAAGTACTGTTCGGAGTCGGCCATCATGTTCTTCTCGGTCCTTTCCACTGATCAAAACATCATCTATGTCGCAGCTGACACCTGGTATGCCAGAGAGAATGTGACTCATTTCTCTTTGAAAGACTTCAGGTCCTGAACTTATTCCGAAAGGCAGCCTTTTGAAGCAAAACCTTCCAAATGGCGTGATGAAGGTTGTCAGTTTCTGAGATGCCTCATCCAAGGGAACCTGAAAAAATCCACTATTGCAATCTAATTTGCTGAAGACAGTGGCTCCAGAAAGTTGTGCCAGGAGTTGATCAGTAGTAGGAAGAGGAAAGTTTTCTCTTTGCACGCTTTCGTCGAGTTTTGTGAAGTCCACACAAAGTCTGATCTTCCCATTTGCCTTTGGAACTGCAACGATGGGAGCGCACCAATCTGTAGGTTCAGCAACAGGTCTGATAATGTCCTGTTTTTCCATCTCTTTCAATTCATCTTCAACCTTTTTCTTCATAGGAATTGGGAGGCGGCGAGGTACTGCAACTTTGAAAGGTTTTGCATCTTTATCTAGAGTGATCTTGTAGGCATTTTTCATTTTGCCGAGACCTGTAAATAACTCTGGGAATTCTTTCTGTACTTCCTCTTTTACACTGTTAACATCCCCTTCTTGTTTTACCTCATTCACTCTCTCCAACAAACTTAGAGCTTCAATAGCAGGTCTTCCTAACTGAGGTTCTTTCAAGTCTGTGACAACATAAAGATCCTGTTCTGTGGAAGTGTTTTCTGTTGAGAGTGTTGCACTAACTACTCCCTTCACATTAAGTGGATTTCGTCCTGGACCAAACAGCTTTTTGTCCGTTTTCTTGATTAGCGGTGAATTCTTCTTGAAAAATCTTTCTGGTATAACTGTTGTAAACATCCGCTCCAGTGTCCACTCTACACTTCACAGGTTTGCCAATGGTCGTGATTGTTGCATGCCACATGTCATCTTGAACAGTTCCAATGCAGTTTGTTGTTTCTTTTTCAGTCACTACTGAACCTAACACAAACTCATCTTCGTGTTCTTCCACAGCATTGACAGATGTCCTCTTACTCTTAGATTTGCACATAGTAGCAAAATGACCTTTCTTGGAACATTTGTAACATTCCGCTTCTTTTGCAGGACAGTCTTTTCTTTCATGAGTAGGATTTTTCCCAAACGCTGGCACTTTTTGTTTTTGCTTCCTTTGAAGTCTTGCCGTTTCCACTGAGTCTTAGAACTGAGTTTGTGCAGTCTATTGACTTGTGTGTCCGGTGCCTCCTGTCCTGTGCTGATAGTCTGTGACTGTTGCCTCGACGTTTCGTATGCTCTGCCAATTGTCAAGCACTTGTCTAGAGTGAGTTTCTTATCTTCAAGAAATTTTTCTCTGAGACTTTCTTCTCTCACCCCAACAACAACCTGATCTCTGATTAGACGATCTTCCAGTTGTGGATTTCCAAAGTTACATGACTTTGCAAGCTGACGAAGTGATGTGATGAATGCTTCAATTGTTTCATCTGGTTTCTGTAGGCGCATATGAAATTTGTAGGACTCGTAAGCTTCGTGTGTCTCTCCAACACAGAAATTTTCAAATGCCTGAATGACCACTTCCAACTTCTTTTTGTCATTTTCTTCTTCAAAATGAAATCCATCAAAAATATCCATTGCTTCTTCCCCTACTGTAGCAAGAAAGACGGCACATTGGAATTCGTTTTCCTCTTTATTCAGTCTTGTTGCAATTGCGTAGTTTTCAAACTGTCGCCTGAATTTTTTCCAATTTTGCGTAAGATTGTTACTTTCAACGTTCAGTTTCGACGGTAATGGAACGTTAGCCGTGTATTGCCGTTGATTTGCCATATCAAATGTTTCTTTTCAACTTCTTCTAAAATCGTGCAAAACAAACAGATAGAAATCACAACGACCTAAAATCCAGATCTAGATCTAGATCCAAGACGTCCGTTGAATGTGAACAAACGGCGAACGGCTTCGTCGATCTGTACTGTTGTTAGACAGTTAGAAATTCATCACCGACCTTATCATTCCCGTTTCCACGTCTGTATGAACTTGTATTTAGCTTCTTCTTGCGTCTTGCTTGAGGATCCCACTTCTGACACCATGTCGGATTGCCGTGTGCTGGGAGGAATTACCTAGAAGTGTCCATAGGCAGGCTAGTAGGTCGAAGAGACATTATTTCCCAGCCCTCCGTAATCGGCAGTCTCCTCAATTCTCATTGGCTGATATGGAATGTATGACAACAGGGACCATAACTCTACACTAGAGACGTTCTTTCACAATAGTTCAGTCCTTCACGAATATATATAGGGGCCTATAGGCCTAACTGTATGCGGCCACCATCATTCACAGAGTCACATATTGGTGGATAATAAAAACTAGATATTTTAGGTATATTGGTTTTGATAGTATTCAGCAACTGTAGAAGCATGACATGGATGTTTTTAGAAGACAGACAATTACTCAAATATGAGATGTTTTTAACAATGAAACGAGTGTTCCACTGAAAAAATGTTGGTATCATTAACTACACACTTCTTCATGAGGAACGGTTGAATACGTTTGGAGCAATATGCTACGTTTAGATAATTAGATATTCATTTAACTTTGAATCAAAAGATACAAGCATAAAAACGAAGTAAGCAAACAAGCAAATAAATAAGTAAAACAATATAGTTGAGTACTGAACGGAGAGGAACTGAATCTGGGCTGAATCTAAAATGACCAGGGAGGGAAGAAAAACGGAGAGTGAAAGCCGGATCTTTGTTGATGGTGTTGTCAGGTTGATCTCCTCCTCGGTTTTTCCCAGAAAAGATGATGGATTTGCCTCCCTATGTTTCTGGTCAAAACGCACGCCCCTCTGGTGGTTAGATGTACGTCGTCCTGGCTGACTTGAATGTAGCTGCTAGTTTGCAGATTATCGTAGTTGATGTAGTCGACATTCACTGCATTTAGGAGTCTGGTTTTTGTCAGGGTATTGAAGAGCTCCCTTGTCACATTTAGGTGCTTTGTTTCTCACAGGAGCGACCTGACTCAACACTACCTTGGCTTTCGAAAATTGGGTTGGCTGACAATTGTCTAGATTTGTACTACATTCATTGGGTTCCTTTGATTTCTAGATCTGTTATTCCCACACGTAAAACGACACAGTCAGGTTCAGGTGTCAGCTCTTCTTTGGAATTATCATTAGCATTTAATGTCTGTTCACAATAGTGATTTTACACACACACACACACACACACACACACACACACACACACACACACACACACACACACACACACACACACACACACACACACCACACAACACACACACACAAAGAAAAAATATTCATACATGTTTATATTTATAAATTATTTATACTGTCTTACAGTCCTCAATGGTAAGTACCTTTCTGGTCGCCACCTGGAAACCGTAGGAAGAACCCAGTCTCTTTCCTTCCACCTTATTTAATACGGAGTCATGTATGATGAGGACACGTGGGACAACATTAGACTTAGATCTGGAATGTGTAGATCTAGAAGATTCAGCAGTTTTGACGTCACGTTTGGGTTTGGTAGAAACGTCTGGTCTTTGTTTGATGTCATTTTTCCTTCCACGATCAGTTTTACTTTTAGCCCGACCTTCTGTTTTTTGTTTTTGTTTTTGTGTTTTTTTTGTTTTTTGTTTGTTTTTGTTTGTTTTGTTTTTGGGGGGGGGGGGTGTGAGCGGCGCATTCCGCATTGGTGGAAAAGTTGTCTATCGGTGATGTGGTGGTAAAGTCACCGGAATCGGTCTGGCACGCTGTAGAGGTCGTAAGTACCGTGCACTGTTTGACGTCGTGCAGCTGTTTTAACATTGTTTTGTTTATCAAAACAAGTGTGACTGCCCCCGTTCAAGCAAACAGGAACAACAACCAAAAAACAAAAACAAAAGAATAAGAACGTGTATTTAATACAGGGCAAGACAGTGTGAGAAAAGAAATCTGGACAGAGCAGCAGGGAGAAAAGGACTCTGGACAGAGCAGCAGGGAAGTTTAAGTTTTTATCTCCTAATTGTTGTATCTGGTGTCTGTTTGTTTGTGATCTTACACTTGACAAAGGCCAGTTGGCCGAAAACTTGCGCCTGACTTGTCTTGTTGTATTAGATACGCGTTCTTTTTTTTTTTTTTATTGTTTTGTTTTCCAACATTAGTGAGTGGTCGGACTCAAGCATGGCTGTGAGGCTGCAGAGTTGTTTAGACATTTCTTGAATGGCATGATGTAAAATGTCTGTCTCACCGCCTCTTGACAGTGACAGCCACACGATGAAACTGACTGTGACTGTGGGACTGGTGACTGACTCCTGGATGTCAAACGGGCCCCAACGGAGCTCTTGTCTTCCGGAAAATTGGTGATATCTGGGATCTCAGATCTAGTTGGTGTGTCTGTTCTGGTGTTTTCTGTTCCATTGGTGGTTTTCCTGGCTATCTCTTTGGTGAGGCAACGTTTTGAGCGTGCCATTTTCAGCCTAGTTGATCCGTCTATGAAAAGTTCATTTACAAAGCCGCCATCTTGGCGTAGAAGAGAGCGCGTGTGTGTGTGGTAGTGGTCATTGGTTTAATGTCTATTCACTTAAGTGATTTTAGACAAAATAAATAGATGATAATTATAACAATAATAATAATAATGATAACAATAGCAATAATAAAAACAATAGATAAATGAATAAATAAATACGTAAAGAAAAAAAGCGATGTGGGGAAGGGGAATAGAAACGGGAAGGGAAAATGCAGTGTTTATGTGTAGTCAGTCATGTTCAAGTTTAAATTCATATTACTTATAGCCCACTCGACCATCAAAAACTTATTCGTGCTAAAACCATGTGAAAAACAAGTAAGAAACAAAGACAAGGCAAATGTCGGAGGGGAACCATAATAAATGAATGTAGTGTGTGTTGTGTGTGTGTGTGTGTGTGTGTGTGTGTGTGTGTGTGTGTGTGTGATGCGAAATATATGCCGACAAGATTTTTTTTTTTTCTGCTCTCTATGGATGGATCTTTACCAAAATTGGGTCTGAGCTGTGTGGATATAGACTGCTGACGAGTCGTGAAACTTGGGCATGTGTGGAAAATGGAGCATTGGGCTATAGACCACAAAACTAAAATGCTCAGAACCTCGGAGGGGAGCCATAACAAATGAAGTGTGTGTGTGTGTGTATTTATGTGTATGTGTGTGTGTGTGTGTGTGTGTGTGTGTGTGTGTGTGTGTGTGTGTGTGTGTGTGTGTGTGTTATGCGAAATATGTGCAGACAAGATTTTTTATTTTTCATCTTTATGGATGGATCTTTACCAAAATTTGGTTTGAATTGTGTGGATATAGACTGCTGAGGAGTCGTGAAACTTAGGCATGTTTAGAAAATGGAGCATTGGGCTATAGACCACAAAACTAAAATGCTTAAAATCAGCAACTTTCGAGATTGGTGTCTAACAGCAATTTCTCAGGAACTTCTGGCATTATCTACATTCTGTTTTCACTGCTGAGAATAGTTTACATCGTCGTTGGTGCACGGTCAGGTTTTAGTTCTCGTGCTGAAGCACAGAATCTGGAATTTCAGTACAAATGTTTCGTATAAAAAGGAAGATTTGGTATATGGCTTGATCATCGATAATGGCTGATGAACTGACTTGCCTTGTGTATTGTATTGTGTGTGTGTGTTGTGTTGTGTTGTGTTGTGTTGTGTTGTGTTGTGTTGTGTTGTGTTTTGTTGCGTTGCGTTGTGTTGCATTGTTTTGTGTAGTGTAGTGTAGTGTAGTGTAGTGTAGTGTATGTAGTGTAGTGTAGTGTAGTGTAGTGTAGTGTAGTGTAGTGTATGTGTAGTGTCGTGTGTGTCGTGTCGTGTCGTGTCGTGTCGTGTTGTGTTGTGTTGTGTTTTATTGTATTGTATTGTATTGTATTGTATTGTATTGTATTTTGAAGCTCCCAACTACACTGCACAGAATTTGCAGTTCTATCAGAAACCTCCTGATTCAATTTAGCCGGAGTCAGTTTTGGACGGGTAGACTGTTTGTGACACCGCCAATATGGAGGAAACGGAATCTTTTTCATCGGGCGTGGCATTTAATGCTACAGCATGGGCTTGTGCTGCAATAAAAAAAAAAAAAGGACAAAACAATTGAAATGAAATAACGTTATAGGCATCCCGAAAAATCGATAAGTAGAAACGCGGTGTATGTATTTTCTGCTTGTTCGTTGATCATTCGAAACAGCGTTGATTTTTTTCTTTTTGTATGCACATTGTGCCATATGTCTTTCTGCGGCCATTTTCTCTTGGTTAGTGTCACGTTTGGAAAGTTGACTGATTTTTGTGCTAAGTGCTGTGCATTCATTCTTGACTGTCTTTTGTATGCGCTGGGCCAAAAAGCCAGTTGGTCGAAAATCTTCGCTTGTCTTGTTTTGTTGCTTTAATTAACGCTTTGATTCCCGCACCCTGTCCACCAGCATCATGCATTGTCAACCATGCCAGCAAAGCAAAAATTTAACCCTTTGACTCCCTCACCTTATCCACCAGCTTCCTGCAGGAAGTTGGTGGATAGGGTGAGTAAGTCAAAGGGTTAAGTTGTTTTTGCAGTTGGTGGATAGGGTGTGGTAGTCAAATTGTTAAATTCGCGTTCTGATCCAATTTGTGTGTGTGTGTGTTTGTTTGTTTGTTTGTTGTTGTTTTTTTGTTTCGTTTTTTTTGCCTGTATGCACGTTGTTCAGTCCACACTGTGCACGTTTCATGTTGCTGCACAGTCTGCATACTCGCTCTTTGGTAGGTGTGCAGCCCGTTTTCGTAAGTTTTGCTTGTTTGTTTATTTGTTTGCCATTCAAAGCAATCTTTGTTTGTTTGTTTATTTGTTTGTTTGCTTTTGTTTTGGTTTGGTTTCGTTTGGTTTCGTTTGGTTTGGTTTGGTTTCGTGTACACGTTGTTTAGCCTACACTGTGCAAATCCAAAACAAGTCCGACCGCTCCTGTTCAGGCAAATGCATGTAAGAACCAGAAAAACATGAAAACAGAATCAGAACGCGTATTTGATACAACCAGACAAAACAGGCGCAATTTTTTCGGCCAACTCATAAACGTAACATCGCAAAAGAACAAACAACAAATACAAAAATTAAGAGAAAAAGACCAAAACTTCCTCGCTGCTTCCTCCAGTAGGACAAAAAGACTGGACGAAGCAGCAATGAAGTTTTGGTCTTTTTCTCCTAATTTTTTTATTTGTTGTTTGTTGTTTGTTCTTTTGTGACCTTACCTTTACGCTTGACAAAGGCCAGTTGGAACCAGAAAAAAAAAAAACACGAAAAAAGAATAAAAATGCGTATTTGATACAACAAGACAAGACAGGCGCAAATTTTCGGCCTTTGCCAAGCGTAAGATCGCAAACAAACGAACACCAGATACTAAACTTAGGAGAAAAAGACTGAAACTTCCCTGCTGCTCCGTATGGTGTGAGAAAAGGAATAAGGAGTTTATTCCTTTTCTCACACTGGACAGAGCAACAGGGAAGTTTCAGTCTTTTTCTCCTAATTTTTTATGTGGTGTTCGTTAGTGATCTTACGCTTGACAAAGGCCAGTTGGCCGAAAATTTGCGCCTGTTTTGTCTGGTTGTATCAAAGATGTTATAAATATAATGACTTTGGGTTGTATAAATTTCTGAGCCTGTTTTCATGGGTTTTTTTTCTGGTTCTGTACTGTGTAGATGCAGTCAGTATACTCTGTCTTTGGTGGGAGTGCATGCTGGATGTTTTCATGTTTTCATGAGCCACAGAACACAAACAGTATCTTTAATGTGTGTGTGTTAGATGTAACGCTACAAGTGTACTAATGTCATGGCACCTACTTATCATTGTGACCACTTTCAAACATAGCCTACAAGCTTTCCTCACTTCTCCATTCTGCTTCTGATACCACTTGCAACTCCTTCAGAGTGGCAAAGGCCATCATGAAAATAAATTTTCAGCCTGAATTAGTGAATATATCAGAAATGATCTCAGCCATTGCCTTGAACAGCAAAAACAAGAGAAATAGATAAATAAATAAATGAATAAATGAATAAATGAATAAATAAATAAATGAATAAATAAATAATGAATAAATAAATAAATAAATAAAAACAATATTCCGCTTACAGACTGGGCTGTGCTGCCTTCTAGAAAAATGAGTATCGCCATCGTCTGCTGTCATTAACCATTTCATTCCCGCACCCTACCCTCCAGTTGCAAAAACTTAACCCGTTCAACTTCCTGACCCTATCCACCAGCTTCCTGCAGGGATAAGTTTCATACAGAATGAATTTAAAAAAATATATTTTCTGCAGTGCACATTAGATCGAAATAGGACTGTCTGCCAAAATGATGAAATAATTTTGAATGATTTGTAGCGGGTGCAAAAAAAAAAGTTTTTATATATGTTGTATGTTATTATATACACACAAAACACAACCACACCACACCAACACACACACACCACAACAACAACACACATATATTATGTATACATATATAATTTATATATATATTATATATATATATATATGTATGTATGTGTATATGTATATATATATATATACACATATACATATACATATATATATATATATATATATATATAGTATACATAATATATATGTGTGTGTGTGTGTTTGTTGTGTGTGTGTGTGTGTGTGTGTGTGTGTGTTTTGTGTGTGTGTGTGTGTGTGTGGTGTGTGTTGTGTGTGTGTGTGTCACCGTTCGTTGTAAAAGCAGACGAAAGCAAAAAGCAGGTCAGGATAGGGAGGCCAAAGTGTATAAAGGAATTTTAAATAAGTGCATTTCTAACTCAACTGTGACCTTTAGATTTTCATTGTGTGTGCATCTATAATCTTTCGAAGCAATAGGTTGAAACGTTAAGCTTTAGATTTCGAAAATATTATTGTGTGTGCTGTTTTGAACGAAACATATCGATAGGAAAGCTGGAGGGAGAGAGAGCACTAGGTAGATCCAGGGAAAAAATACTGGACTGACTTGAAGAGTGGCTGAGGACAGAGGGTGGAAGATGTGCTTGCGGCAACAAGGGCTAGATGCATATGGAGGGCCATGATCGTCAACGCCATGCGGCAGGGCACTTGATGATGATGATGATATCGATAGGGCTGAATATACCGATAGGGCGTTAATTTAACACACTCCTCCATTATAATACTTCTATCCAATATATTTCTTCTACCTTTTCTTTCCAGATATGTCAGTTAATTCCTTGAGAAAAACAGGCAGGGTCCACTCCACAGAGATGTCATGGCAACGGTTCGATCCTGTATTCTCTGCAAGGTTTTTGGCTGGTTGTTCTTAAGACGAAGACTGCCTCGCAGGCGAAGGTGTCACTTGCTGTTGGTGCTTGCACTTGGAGGGTTATCGCTGCTAATATCTGTCGCTCTTCTTCGCTCAGAGACAGGTTTGAGGGCTTGCTTGTGTAACGTAATGTTGTGTTGGGTTTCACTCCTCTCTCTCTTCCCTCTCCCTCTCTCTCTCTCTCTCTTCTCTTCTCTCTCTCTCTCTCGTTCGCTCGCTGTAACTCTCTCTTTCTCTCTCGCTCGCTTGCTTACTCAGTTACTGTCACTCTCTAGCTTTCTCTCACTCTTTCTCGCTCGCTGTCTCTCTCACTCACTCGCTCTCCCTCTCGCTGTCTCTCTCTCTCTCTCTCCTTCTTTCTCTCTCTTTCTCTCTCTCCCGTCTCCTCTCCCCCTTTTTCGCTGTCTGTCTGTCTCTGTCCCCTGTCTGTCTGTCCGTCTGTTAGTATGTCTGTCTGTCTCTCTATCTCCCTCTTTCTCTCTCTCTCTCTCTCCCCCCTTCTCCTCTCCCCCTTTTTCTCTGTCTGTCTCTGTCTCTCTGTCTGTCCGTCTGTTAGTATGTCTGTCTGTCTCTCTCTCGCTATCTCTCTCTCTCTCCCCCTTCCTCTCCCCCTTTTTCTCTGTCTGTCTGTCTCTGTCTCTCTGTCCGTCTGTCGGTCTGTCTCTCTCTATCTCTCTCTCTATCTCTCAGTTTCTGTCTCTCTCTCTCACCCCTCTGTCTCTCTGTCCTTTCTCTATGCTTTTCCATGTGCTTTCCAGATGTGTGAACCTGAGACAGTGAATGCCATCAGATACAGTTCCTCACAGAACATGGCAGACGTGGATGAGTCAGACCAAATTACTGTAGCAATGAATGTTTCATTCTACAGAAGATTGGGCCCGTTGATAATTATGTAGGAATTTGGGTCATCAGTAATTCTGCAGGAGATGGGATGTAGATCTATAATTGTGCACGAGATAAGGTGTATCTATAATTATACAGGAAATGAGGTATATCAGTAATTCTACAGAAGATGGCGTGTATCTATATAATTATACAGAAGATGGCGTGTATCGATAATTGTGTAGAAAATTGGGTGTATCAGTAATTCTGCAGAAGATGGCGTGTATCTATAACTATACCAGAAATGGGGTGTATCAGTAATTGTGCATAAGATGGGGTGTATATGTAATTATACAGGAAATGGGGTGTATTAGTAATTGTGCATAAGATGGGGTGTATATGTAATTATACAGGAAATGGTTTATCAATAATTCTGCAGAAAATGGCGTGTAAATGTACTTATACAGGAAATGGGGTGTATCAGTAAGTATACAGAAGGTGGCGTGTATCTATAATTGTGTAGGAAATGGGATTTATCAGGAATTCTGCAGAAGATGGCGTGTATCTACATAATTATACAGAAGATGGCGTGTATCTATATAACTATACAGGAGATGGCGTGTATCTACATAATTATACAGAAGATGGCGTGTATCTATATAACTATACAGGAGATGGCGTGTATCTATATAATTATACAGAAGATGGCGTGTATCTATATAATTATACAGGAGATGGCGTGTATCTATATAATTCTACAGAAGATGGCGTGTATCTATATAATTTTACAGAAGATGGCGTGTATCTATATAACTATACAGGAGATGGCGTGTATCTATATAACTATACAGAAGATGGCGTGTATCTATATAATTATACAGAAGATGGCGTGTATCTATATAACTATACAGGAGATGGTGTGTATCTATATAACTATACAGGAGATGGCGTGTATCTACATAATTATACAGAAGATGGCGTGTATCTATATAACTATACAGGAGATGGCGTGTATCTATATAATTCTACAGAAGATGGCGTGTATCTATATAATTATACAGAAGATGGCGTGTATCTATATAATTATACAGAAGATGGCGTGTATCTATATAACTATACAGGAGATGGCGTGTATCTATATAATTCTACAGAAGATGGCGTGTATCTATAAATTATACAGAAGATGGCGTGTATCTATATAACTATACAGGAGATGGCGTGTATCTATATAACTATACAGGAGATGGCGTGTATCTATATAACTATACAGAAGATGTGGTGTATCTATATAATTATACAGAAGATGGCGTGTATCTATATAACTATACAGGAGATGGCGTGTATCTATATAACTATACAGAAGATGGCGTGTATCTATATAACTATACAGAAGATGGGTGTATCTATATAACTATACAGGAGATGTGTGTATCTATATAACTATACAGAAGATGGCGTGTATCTATATAACTATACAGGAGATGGTGTGTATCTATATAATTATACAGAAGATGGCGTGTATCTATATAATTATACAGAAGATGGCGTGTATCTATATAACTATACAGGAGATGGTGTGTATCTATATAATTCTACAGAAGATGGCGTGTATCTACATAATTATACAGGAGATGTGTGTATCTATATAATTATACAGGAGATGGCGTGTATCTACATAATTATACAGGAGATGGTGTGTATCTATATAATTATACAGAAGATGGCGTGTATCTATATAATTATACAGAAGATGGCGTGTATCTACATAATTATACAGAAGATGGCGTGTATCTATATAATTATACAGAAGATGGCGTGTATCTATATAACTATACAGGAGATGGCGTGTATCTATATAACTATACAGAAGATGGCGTGTATCTATATAATTATACAGGAGATGGCGTGTATCTATATAACTATACAGGAGATGGCGTGTATCTATATAACTATACAGAAGATGGTGTGTATCTATATAACTATACAGAAGATGGTGTGTATCTATATAATTATACAGGAGATGGCGTGTATCTATATAACTATACAGAAGATGGCGTGTATCTATATAACTATACAGAAGATGGTGTGTATCTATATAACTATACAGGAGATGGCGTGTATCTATATAACTATACAGAAGATGGCGTGTATCTATATAATTATACAGGAGATGGCGTGTATCTATATAATTATACAGAAGATGGTGTGTATCTATATAATTATACAGAAGATGGCGTGTATCTATATAATTATACAGGAGATGGCGTGTATCTACATAATTATACAGAAGATGGCGTGTATCTATATAATTCTACAGGAGATGGCGTGTATCTACATAATTATACAGAAGATGGCGTGTATCTATATAACTATACAGAAGATGGCGTGTAATCTATATAACTATACAGGAGATGGCGTGTATCTATATAATTATACAGGAGATGGCGTGTATCTATATAATTATACAGAAGATGGTGTGTATCTATATAATTCTACAGGAGACGGGGTGTATCTATAAATCTGCAGGAAATGGTGTGTATAGATCTGCAGGAAACGTGGTGTACCTAAAATTCTACAGGAATCTGGTTGTATCTATATATATGCATTAAATGAGATGTATCTATAATTCTATATGAAGCGGGGTGTACCGTAATTCTTCATAAGGCGGGATGTACCTGTAATTCTACAGGAAATGGGGTGTATCTATAATTGTACAGGAGATGGCGTGTATCTATAATTATACAGGAGATGGCGTGTATCTATAATCATAGAAGAGATTGCTGTATTGATAATTCTACAGGAGATGGGGTGTATCAGTAATTCTTCAGGCGGTGGGATGTATCTATAATTATACAGGAGATGGTGTGTATCTATAATTATACAGGAGATGGTGTGTATCTATAATCATAAAAGAGATATGCTGTATTGATAATTCTACAGAGAGATGGGGTGTATCAGTAATTCTTCAGGCGGTGGGATGTATCTATAATTATACAGGAGATGGCGTGTATCTATAATTATACAGGAGATGGCGTGTATCTATAATCATAGAAGAGATATGCTGTATTGATAATTCTACAGGAGATAGGGTGTATTAGTAATTATGCAGGAGATGGGGTGTATCAGTGATTATGCAGGATATAGGGTGTATCAGTAATTATGCAGGAGATGGGGTGTATCAGTAATTATGCAGGAGATAGGGTGTATCAGTAATTATGCAGGAGATGGGGTGTATCAGTAATTATGCAGGAGATGGGGTGTATCAGTAATTATGCAGGAGATAGGGTGTATCAATAATTATGCAGGAGATAGGGTGTATCAGTAATTATGCAGGAGATAGGGTGTATCAGTAATTATGCAGGATAGGGTTTATCAGTAATTATGCAGGAGATAGGGTGTATCAGTAATTATGCAGGAAGTGACGTGTGTCTATCAGTCTGTAGCAGATGGCGTGTAACTG
>JAPXFY010000025.1:10466236-10478736 GCA_030674185.1 Monoplex corrugatus | reverse complement strand
AGTGTGACCCTGTCAAATTGAAGTACGTTTAATATTTGATGTGTAACGCGCGCGCACGCACACACACACATACACGCGCACAGGCGCATGCATGCACACACAATCACACGTACGCGCGCGTGCACACACACACACACACACACGCACACACATGCGCACACGTACAACACACACACACACACACACACACACACACACACACACACACGCACACTCTCTCACACACACACACACACACACACACACACACACACACACGCGCGGACGCGCTCGCGCTCGCGCATTCACAAGCACACGTGAATGCATGTATACACAACAAATGCACATGCGCACGCCGCAATGCATCCGTGCATGCTAACATTCAAACTCAGAGACACGCGCTCACACGCACGCGCGCACACACAAAACACACAAACACACTGGTGATAGACATGATAGTCAAGCAGTCAGAAGGTCTGGGGTTCGATCCTGCCTGGGTACCTCCGGCCAGGTGAGTGAAGTGTGGAGATCTTTCCGCTGTCCTTGGTCAACATGTGTGCACACCTGCCAGCATGTATATATAATTTTATATATATATATATATATATATATATATATATATATATATATATATATATATATATATAAATATACATATCATCATCATCAGATGCCTTGCCGCATGGAGTTGGCGATCATGGACTTCCGTCTGTATCTATCTCTTGTTGCCTCAAGCATCTCTTCCACCCTCCTTGTCTTCAGCCACTCTCCAAGTCCGTCTAGTGTCTTCTTCCTGGGTCTACCTGGTGCTCTCTTCCCTTCCAGCTTTCCCGTTGTGACCAGGTGCTCCGATACACACACATATATATGCATGTTTATATGTATGTATTGAGATTGGTCCAGTCTTTGATATGTCTTTACTTACTTACTTACTTACTTTACTGACTTTCTTACTTACTTACCTTCTTACTTACTCGCTCGCTGGCTCATTCACGTATTTACTGTCATTGTTTTACTCACTCACTCACTTACTTACTTGCTTGCTTATGTACTCACTCACTCACTCACTCACTCACTTACTTACTTGCTTGCTTATGTACATGTACTCACTCACTCACTCACTCACTTACTTACTTGCTTGCTATGTACATGTACTCCTACTCACTCACTCACTCACTCACTCACTTACTTGCTTGCTTCATTACTGTAATGTACTCACTCACTCACTCACTTCACTCACTCACTTACTTACTTGCTTGCTTATGTACATGTACTCACTCACTCACTCACTTACTTACTTGCTTGCTTATGTACATGTACTCACTCACTCACTCACTCACTCACTCACTTACTTGCTTGCTTATGTACATGTACTCACTCACTCACTCACTTACTTACTTGCTTGCTTATGTACATGTACTCACTCACTCACTCACTCACTCACTCACTTACTTGCTTGCTTATGTACATGTACTCACTCACTCACTCACTCACTCACTTACCTTCCCGCGTGGGGATGCCAGGGGCTCTTTCAGTATGAATAGTATCCCCACCTTCTGGAAATTCTGTGCTAGAAATTTCCTCTTTTCTGTCACTCTTTTTGTTTCTGCCTCATTCTTTTGCTTTCTGTCATTTCTACCTGTCATTGTCTCCATTGCTGGCCAATTCACCTGTATGTGCTCGATAAAGTCTAACATACTTTCTCTTAGGATCGATTATTGGGTACATTTATTAAATACATTTTGGCTCTAGGGAAATGAGATATGCAGAAGCAATTTTAGGTAATTTAGGCCCGTTTTTGTGTATGCTTACTTATACATTTGTATTGAGGCATGCTTTTTTAAACCCCCTGTGTGATAAATTGGACGGAGTGGTCAACGAATGCATTCATTTGTTTATTTAATTTTGTTTTCTTTTTTTTTTTTTTCCTGTTGAAGTATTGTGTATGTATTGAAATGGTTGTAGTCCTGATATGGCTCTACGCAGTCGGCTGGGCTTTAAACAAAAATAACAATAACAATAACTGACTGACTGCCTGCCTGACTGACTGACTGACTGACTGACTGATTGACTGACTTGCTTGCTTGCTTGCTTGCTTGATGGCTGACTGGCTTATTTGGTTGCTGGCTTGCTTGCTTGCTTATATACTCACTCACTCACACACTCTCTCACTCACTCATTCACTCACTCATTATGCCACTGGCATGTGAGATAGCAACAAAGCCTGTCTTTATTGTTCTAGGTGAGCCTCTGAACTGTATGCTGTGTGTGTTTCTGGACGTTAAGGTCTACGTTTGTTGTTTGTCACAACAGCGGTTTGGTCTGGTTTGGTTGGGTTTGGTTGGGTTTGGTTGGATTCTTGTTGTTGTTGTTGTTCTTCTTTTTTGTTTGTTTGTTTGTTTGTTTGTTTGTTTGACTTCCTTTTTTACGTATTCCTTCTGATGTGAGTGAAGGGCAATCTGGGTGATGTTATCCTGATGCTTTATTCAGTGCATCTCTATCGTCTGTTTATGATGATAGCGCCTAATACTCTGTTCACAGCACTGGGAAAGCGGCTGTTACTGGGAGATGGGGCTGGACACGAATGGCATGATTCTTGAGCTTGTGGGGGGTTGTTAGCTTGGTAAAGTCGCGTTCTGTCACCTTCCAGCATTCTGTGTTGTACAGTAGGGTGGAACAGACACAGCTCATGTACATTCTCAGCTTGGTGTCTGTGCTGCACTGGGACAGGTAGGAGGGCTCCGCACTATGATCAGCGTTTTAAAGGTGTTTCTGGCTTCACAGAGACAGCCGTTGATGTCACTGTCTGCTCTCCCCTAGTGTCTGACAGTGTTTCCTAGTTGGGTGAACTCTTCAGTTGTGTGAAGGTCTGTTCCATGTACCTGGATTGGTGAGGGCTTTGGGATGTTCAAATGCCATTTACTTGTCATTATCGTCATGTGCCCTGTCGCATGGTGTCGGCGATCGTGGCCCTCCAAATGCATCTATCCCTTGTCGCCGCAAGCACACCTTCCACCCTCTCTATCTTCAGCCACCCTGCAAGTCCGTCCAATATTTTCTTTCTGGGTCTACCTGGTGTTCTCTTTCCATCCAGCTTTCCTGTTGTGACCAGGTGCTCTAATTCTTGTTTCCTCATAAAATGGTCTATAAATCTTGCCTGTCTTTTCCTAATCTTCCTTATCAATGATCTTCTTGTGTCTGCCTTCATCAAGACTGTTTCGTTTGTTTTCTTTGCTGCCCGTGGAACTCTCAACATTCTTCTTAGAAACCACATCTCAGCTGCCTCAATCTTGCTCTGGTTTTGCGTGTTGACTGTCCACACCTCACAACCGTAAAACATTATCAGTTCTATATAACATTCAAGAACTCTGCCCGATGTTAACTGATAGGCATTTGCATTTACTTGTACATGTACCTGATCTCATTGCAGACTGGCAGTCACCAAGGCCAAGTACTGTCTGACCATGATGGTAATGGCGATGACCAGCTGGCGATAAAGACGACTGGTCTCCGTTCTCAGATGATTCCGTTTCCTATTCAAGAGGCCGATATTGACGCCACTGAGGAACGCTTGAAACATATGAAACAGTTGGTGAGTAGAGGGATAAAGGGGGTGGAAGAAAGAGGGAGGCTGAGAGAGGGATGGATGGAAGGGAGAGAGAGAGGAGGGGATGGGGAAAAGGAGGGAAAAAGAGAAATTAATTTTGTAAAAATTATTCATGTATTGAGCCTTTGCCCCTAATAAAAAGGTTTGTGGTGGAAGGGGGGGGGGGGGGGAGGGAGCATGCAACGCTTTTCATCATCAGTTACAACCATCATTACTCAGTTTGAAATTTGTTCAAGAAGGATTCATCACACTCGGACAATTCCATATGAGCTCCATCCAAATTTGCCACTAGGTATCGAGCAAACTCCCTAAGTTTGTACAAAACCCTATGCGATCATAATGTTTTGAAATGGGGAGGGAGGGAGTAGAAAGGGACAGATGAAGCACTTGGCTGACACCACCAGAATGATCAAAACATTAAAATGGGCTGCCAACCAGTCGCCGTGATGTAGTGGTTAACGCAACGGACTACCGACTGGAAGGTTGTGGGTTCGAATCCCCATCAATACCTTCAAAAATCATTGTGGGATTTTTCGGCTCTAACCGGCTCCTACCCAGAGTTGGGCGTGCTATGGGCTCACTGGGAAGACTGGAACTACATAGTCGAGTCTCATCCACTTCGCGGATGCGTCACTGAAGGTGTTGCTCAGATCTCCTGACCAACACCGCAGGTGTCCGTATCTCTCCGGCCTGGTTGACGCCAGGATACATTATGATAGTAAGCGTAGAGTACAACCCTGTCACGCAGTCTCAATCCTAGATGGAACTCCATAGCATCAGGATTTTCATCCAAGTCGACATCATTATCATCGCATAATAAAAACTGTTTCAGCTTCTGTGGCCATTAAAGTGGCATAGTAAATGGGACAAAAAAACACACACACAAAAAAAAGAAGAAAAAAAAAGGTGAGCACAAAGATAGCCTCCCTGAGTGCAATGATCCTTAAAAAAAATGGGCTGCCAACAGGCCAGTGTTTGTGCTGTAAGCTGGGGTTTCATTCGAGACGTCAGATCTCCAGTCCACAGTTTATCAAAAGAGTCAGCCAGCCTGTTGTTGTTTTTGTGTGTCGTTGTTATTGTTGTTGTCGTCGTCGTCGTCGTTGTCGACATCATCATCATTATTATTACCACTGCTGCAATCATTATTATTTTCGGTTGTATTCCTGTTTCTATTATAACAGTCCTTCCCACCCATACCCTTAATCTCTTTCACCGTTTACGCCCTTTCTGTTCCAGATAGAACCAGGCAGTTTTCGCATAGAGCCAGACGCAAATGACAACGAAGACGTCACTCCCTTCTTCCATTACAGACAACTGGCAGCCATGCAGGCGGAAAGGCAAGCCAGGCGCCGCCATGTTTGTCAAGCGAGACAACTCCAAACAGGACGAACTCTGCTTCCGGGAGAAACGGCTTACCACGAGGGTTGGATGCAGAAAGGGAATCTCTATGACTCAGTGGAAGTTTACAGGCAGCAGAATCTGTTCTTCTGTCCTGTTCTGAAGGTTGGCTCGACGTTTTTTCGCCGCCTTCTCTTCGCCCTTAGCCAAGGGAAAAAAATATCTTCGCCTTACCAGATCCCCATTAAAATTGCCCTTCGTGAGTGTATGTTTCTTTCGTTCGTTTGTTTGTTTGAATTATTGTTTGTTTTTATGTTTGTTTGTTCGTTCGTTTTTGTTTTGTTTTTTGTTTGTTTGTTTGTTTCTTTCTTTCTTTCTTTTCTGTTTTTTTCCTTCCTTCCTTCCTTTGTTTGTTTATTTCTCTCTTTGTTTGTTTCTCTGTTTGTTTGCTTGTTTGTTTTGGGGGTTGGGAGATTGGGATGGGGGCTGTTATATGGCATGACATTCACTCAGTCTGGCCTCATAAATGAATACCCAAGTATGTTGATCAGAGCAGGGCTTAGCACCAATATCCAAAGTATGTTGGATCAGAGCAGAGGGCTTAGCACACAATATCCAAAGTATGTTGATCAGAGCAAAGGCTTAGCACACAATATCCAAAGTATGTTGGATCAGAGCAGAGGGCTTAGCACACAATATCCAAAGTATGTTGGATCAGAGCAAGGCTTAGCACACAATACCAAAGTATGTTGATCAGAGAGAGGCTTAGCACAATATCCAAAGTATGTTGGATCAGAGCAGAGGGCTTAGCACACAATATCCAAAGTATGTTGGATCAGAGCAAGAGGGCTTAGCACACAATATCCAAAGTATGTTGGATCAGAGTAGAGGGCTTAGCACACAATATCCAAAGTATGTTGGATCAGAGCAGAGGGCTTAGCACACAATATCCAAAGTCTGTTGGATCAGAGCATCCACCAGAGACCTCCATCAAAGTGACTCAGCAGCAGGTATTCTTTCTTGTCTCTCAAAAACGCTTGACTAAGGCCGGTTGGGTCGAACACGTGCGGCCTGTCTTCGTTTGTTATATTAAATACACGTTCTAATTTTTAAGTTTCTGTTTGTTTTTTGGTGGTTTTTTTTTTCTGGTTCGTAAGAAGAGACTTGTAAAATCCGGTTCTTCAGGGTCCAGACGGGACAACCTAATCAACGTGGCCTGGAACATTTCCTACATGACCCGCACCATGGTCCTGAACAGAGAGCAGCTGAGACAACATGTCGTTCATCTCCCACGATACGGTCAAGGTCAAAGGTCAAAGGACATGTCCTTTTCCCCCGAGGGGGAAAAACTGGTGCAAGAATTTCTCTCACGCGCTGGCAAGGTTGGCAAGGAAGTGGTTGTTTCGCCGGATTTTTTTTTTTTTTTCGTTTCTGTCATTTTTGTTGTTGTTGTTTGGTTTTTTTTTTGTGATGTGGTGTTTGTGTTCTGGTTTTGGTTTGATAAATGATAAAAGTGTGTGTGTGTGTGTGTGTGTGTGTGTGTGTGTGTGTGTGTGTGTGTGTGTGTGTGTGTGTGTGTGTGTGTGTGTGTGTGTGTGTGTGTGTGTGTGTGTGTGTGTGTGACAGAGAGAGACAGAGAGAGAGAGACAGACAGAGACAGAGATAAGTCAGAAGTCAGAAACTTCATTGAATGAACCAAACAGTTAATTTCAATGAGTGAGCATTCTGTCTCTGTCTGTATCTCTCTGTCTCTCTCTGTCTGTCTGTCAGTCTCTCTCTCTCTCTCTCTCTCTCTCTCTCTCTCTCTCTCCCTCCCTCCCTCTCTCTCTCTCTTCTGTCTCTCTCTCAGCCTCTTTTTCTGTCTCTCTGTTTGTCTATCTGTCTGTCTGTCTTTCTGTTTCTCTCTCTCTCTTTTCCTCTCGTTCTCTCTTTCTGCTTTCTGTGTGTATGTATGAGTGTGTATATGAGTGTGTCTGTGTATGTGTATCAGTGACTTCAGACTTCAGACTTCAGATGGTTTATTCATATAGGCCACAGCCCCTTAGAAGGGGGATGCACATAATTATGCATTCTCACAATCACATAAACATTAACTAGGCAGTAACCATATTTCTAATTTAAAATATTTTGTACAAGTGCATGACAAATAAGCGAAAAGAACATAAAATACAAACATTCTATTCTTATTCGAGCCTTGCGTCCGTTAGGTAAAATTAATTCTAAAAAGACTCCAGAGACTGCTGTCTCTCTAAATTTAAGCGCTTTATATAGAAATAAAGCTCAATTTCGAACAACTTTAGTAGGTGTCGATGACATCAATAAAGTGAATTTAAATAAGGGAAGTTCTCTATAATATTTTGAGCTTATGTATTTCTCACGAATAGAATGGAGTGCCGGACAACATAATACACAATGTACTTCATCTTCTTTTGATATTTTGCACAATGGACATAACAGATCATTATCACTATGTGCTCTGTATCTAAAACAATGAACTGTGATTTCTGATATACCTAACCTAAATCGTGTCATTGTATATTTTAGATGTCTGTCCATGTCTGTCTCTAAATAAGGTTTCAAATCATGCATACAAGAAAAAGTGCTGTATATGTTATACCTCTCACTATTTTGAGTATGTTCTGCCACCTACAATCAATTAAACGTTGACGAAAAACACAAATGAACTGATTCAGTCTGCCAACACCTTGACAAAACCATACAACACCAAAACCATATTTAAACAAGCAAATGCGTACATTGGATGCCCAGTTTTGCCTACCTTTAGCATCTAAATCATATAACATATCATACGCTTTTCGTGGAATTCTATGGTCTTTCATATGCAGTAATTTATACCAATAACGAACACAATTAACTGCAGTGTTTATGTATATGGGATGACGATTTGTTTCACCATACACAAGATCATTAGGTGTTCGCATATTAATTCCTAGAAATTTCTTCAGGGCAAAAGTATGAACTGCTTCACAATGAATTGCAGTATGTGTATCAGTGAGAGAGAGAGAGAGTGTGTGAGTGTTTGTTTGTGTGTGCGCGAGCGCAGTTTCTTTCTCATTCTTGGTCAGCAGGACAGTAATTCACTGACTTCCATTGTTCCAGATCATGTTTACACGGGAGCCTTACGCCAAACTGTTGTCAGGTTACGTGGACAAGCTGTTTGCCCCCAACCCCTATTTCTGGCAAGCCATCGGGCGAGTCATCATTCACAGATTTCGCCGTAAAGCCAGTCAGAAAAGTCTTCACTGTGGTCACGACGTCACATTTCGTGGTGTGTACCCACCTTTAGCTATGTGACATGTGGTGTGTACCCACCTTTAGTTATGTTACATGTGGTGTGTACCCACCTTTAGATATGTTACATGTGGTGTGTACCCACCTTTAGATATATTGCATATGGTGTGTACCCACCTTTAGATATGTTGCATATGGTGTGTACCCACCTTTAGATATGTTACATGTAGTGTGTACCCACCATAAGATATGCTACACGTGGTGTGTACCCACCTTTAGTTATGTTACACGTGGTGTGTACCCACCTTTAGATAAGTTACCTGTGGTGTATATCCACCTTTAGATGTGCTACACATGGTGTGTACCAACCTTTAGTTATGTTACATGTGGTGTGTACCCACCTGTAGATATGTTACATGCGGTGTGTACCCACCTTTAGATATGTTACATGTGGTGTGTACCCACCTTTAGTTATGTTACATGTGGTGTGTACCCACCTGTAGATATGTTACATGTGGTGTGTACCCACCTTTAGATATGTTACATGTGGTGTGTACCCACCTTTAGTTATGTTACATGTGGTGTGTACCCTCCTTTAGATATGTTACACATGGTGTGTACCCATCTTTAGTTATGTTACATGTGGTGTGTACCCACCTTTAGATATGTTACATGTGTGTGTACCCACCTTTAGATATGTTGCATATGGTGTGTACCCACCTTTAGATATGTTGCACACGGTGTGTACCCACCTTTAGATAGGTACATGTGGTGTGTACCCACCTTTAGATATGTTACATGTGGTGTGTACCCAACTTTAGTTATGTTACATGTGGTATGTACCCACCTTTAGATATGTTACATGTGGTATGTACCCCCTTTAGATATGTTACATGTGATATGTACCCACCTTTAGTTATGTTACATGTGGTGTGTACCCACCTTTAGATATGTTACATGTGGTGTGTGCCCACCTTTAGTTATGTTACATGTGGTGTGTACCAACCTTTAGTTATGTTACATGTGGTGTGTACCCACCTTTAGATATGTTACATGTGGTATGTACCCACCTTTAGATAAGTTACCTGTAGTGTGTACCCACCTTTAGATATGTTACACGTGGTGTGCACCCACTCTTTTAGATATGTTGAGGTGTGTGTGTCCATATACACTGTGTGCGTGTGTGTGTATGTGTGTGTGAGTGTGTGTGCTTGTGTGTGTGTGCGTGTTTGTATGTGTGTGTATGCGTGTGTGTTTGTAGGTTGGGGAGGCGAGGTTTAGAGAGAAATCGTGTATGAGTGTGCGTGTTTGCGCGCGTCTGTATGTGTATGTGTAGGTGTGTGCGTGTGCGCGCGTGTGTGTCTGTATGTGTATGTGTGTATATGTGTGTTTGTGCGTGTTTGTGTGTGTCTGCGTGTATATTATGTGTATGTGTGTGCGTGTGCTTGTGTGTGTGCATGTGTGCTCGTGAGTGTTTGTTTGTAATAGAATACACGGTATGGTGGTTGCTTTTGTTTGTTTGTAGTTTTGTTTCGTCCACACTGATTGATACCAGCAGAACTCAGACCACGTTTACAGACATCCACTGTCTTGCAGCAGTCGGCACATGCCTGTGGGGCTGTGATCCTCCACTAACACTATGTCAATGTGTCCATCGTACACACTGTAACATTCACCATCAGGTGCGGTGGTTGGTGCCACGGGCCACCAACTGGAAAGATTATGAGTTCGAATCTCATCAATCCTGTCAAAAATCATTGTCGGATTTGTTTTTCTACCCTAACTGGGTCCTGAGGCAGACACAAGAAGAACGTTAATGAAGAAGATTAGGAAAAGACAAGCAACATCTATAGGACATTTTATGAGGCAAAAGAAGAAGATTAGGAAAAGACAAGCAACATCTATAGGACATTTTATGAGGCAAGAGAAGAAGATTAGGAAAAGACAAGCAACATCTATAGGACATTTTATGAGGCAAAAGAAGAAGATTAGGAAAAGACAAGCAACATCTATAGGACATTTTATGAGGCAAGAGAAGAAGATTAGGAAAAGACAAGCAACATCTATAGGACATTTTATGAGGCAAAAGAAGAAGATTAGGAAAAGAAGCAACATCTATAAGACATTTTATGAGGCAAGAGAAGAAGATCAGGAAAAGGCAACCAACATCTATAGGACATTTTATGAGGCAAAAGAAGAAGATAAGGAAAAAGACAAGCAACATCTATAGGACATTTTATGAGGCAAAAGAAGAAGATAAGGAAAAAGACAAGCAACATCTATAGGACATTTTATGAGGCAAAAGAAGAAGATAAGGAAAAAGACAAGCAACATCTATAGGACATTTTATGAGGCAAAAGAAGAAGATAAGGAAAAAGACAAGCAACATCTATAGGACATTTTATGAGGCAAAAGAAGAAGATAAGGAAAAAGACAAGCAATCTCTAAAGGACATTTTATGAGGCAAGAGAAATTTGAGCACCTTGTCACAAGAAGAAAGCCCGAAGGAAAGACAGCACCAGTTAGACCCAGGAAGAAAATATTGGACGGACTTGCAGAGTGGCTGAGGACAGAGAGGGTGGGAGATGTATTTGCAGTGACAAGGGACAGATTCGTATGGAGGGCCATGATCGCCAATGCCATGCAGCAGGGCACATGATGATGATGACCTAGGTCCTACTCGAGTTCAGTGCGCTATGGGCTTACTGGAAAGACTGGGACCACACAGTGCGCTATGGGCTTACTGGGAAGACTGGGACCACACAGTGTGATATGGGCTCATTGGGAAGATTGGGGCCACACAGTGTGATATGGGCTCATTGGGAAGACTGGGACCACACAGTTTGCTATGGGCTCATAGGGAAAACTGGGACCACACAGTGTGCTATGGGCTGAATGGGAAGACTGGGACCACACAGTGTGCTATGGGCTTACTGGGAAGACTGGGACCACACAGTGTGTTATGGGCTCATTGGGAAGACTGGGACCACACAGTGTGCTATGGGCTTACTGGGAAGACCAGGACCACACAGTGTACTATGGGCTTACTGGGAAGACTGGGACCACACAGTGTGCTATGGGCTTACTGGGAAGACTGGGACCACACAGTGTGCTATGGGCTTACTGGGAAGACTGGGACCACACAGTGTGCTATGGGCTTACTGGGAAGACTGGGACCACACAGTGTGCTATGGGCTCATAGGGAAGACTGGGACCACACAGTGTGATATGGGCTCAATGGGAAGACTGGGACCACACAGTGTGCTATGGGCTCAATGGGAAGACTGGGACCACACAGTGTGCTATGGGCTCAATGGGAAGACTGGGACCACACAGTGTGCTATGGGCTCAATGGAAAGACTGGGACCACACAGTGTGATATGGGCTCAATGGGAAGACTGGGACCACACAGCGTGCTATGGGCTTACTGGGAAGACTGGGACCACACAGCGTGCTATGGGCTTACTGGGAAGACTGGGACCACACAGTGTGCTATGGGCTTACTGGGAAGACTGGGACCACACAGTGTGATATGGGCTCATTGGGAAGACTGGGACCACACAGCATGCTATGGGCTTTCCGGGAAGACTGGGACCACACAGCGTGCTATGGGCTTACTGGGAAGACTGGGACCACACAGCGTGCTATGGGCTCACTGGGAAGACTGGGACCACACAGTGTTCCATAGGCTCACTGGGAAGATTTGGACACAGTATGCTACGGGCTTAATGGGAACCTGAAGACTGGGACCACACAGTGAGCTTGGGGCTAATTGGGAAGACTGGGACCACACTGTGTGCTATGGGCTAATTGGGAAGACTGGGACCACACAGCGTGCTATGGGCTTACTGGGAAGACTGGGACCACACAGTGTGCTGTGGGCTCATTGGGAAGACTGGGACCACACAGTGTGTTGTGGGCTTACTGGGAAGACTGGGACCACACAGTGTGCTATGGACTTACTGGGAAGACTGGGACCACACCGTGTGCTGTGGGCTCATTGGGAAGACTGGGACCACACAGTGTGCTATGGGCTTACTGGGAAGACTGGGACCACACAGCGTGCTGTGGGCTTACTGGGAAGACTGGGACCACACAGTGTGCTATGGGCTTACTGGGAAGACTGGGACCACACAGTGGGATGTGGGCTTACTGGGAAGACTGGGACCACACAGTGTGCTATGGGCTTACTGGGAAGACTGGGACCACACAGTGTGCTATGGGCTTACTGGGAAGACTGGGATCATACACCATGCTATGGGAAGACTGGGACCACACAGTGTGCTATGGGCTTTCTGGGAAGACTGGGACCACACTGTCTCCA
>JAPXFY010000025.1:10411236-10461236 GCA_030674185.1 Monoplex corrugatus | reverse complement strand
ACACACAAATTAAGCCCGAATGTGCTAGAAAGTGTTCTAAATCTTTAATAATATGTTGTATCGTTGTTGGTGGATTTTTGAAGGATTGTACACACAAATTAAGCCCGAATGTGCTAGAAAGTGTTCTAAATCTTTAATAATTTGTTGTATCGTTGTTGGTGGATTTTTGAAGGATTGTACACACAAATTAAGCCAGAATGTGCTAGAAAGTGTTTTAAATCTTTAATAGTTTGTTTTATCGTTGTTGGTGGATTTTTTTTAAAGGATTGTACACACAAATTAAGCCCGAATGTGCTGAAAGTGTTCTAAATCTTTAATAATTTGTTTTGTCGTTGTTGATGGATTTTTTTTTAAAGGATTGTACACACAAATTAAGCCCGAATGTGCTAAAAGTGTTCTGAATCTTTAATAATTTGTTTTATCGTTGTTGGTGGATTTTTTTTAAACATTGTACACACGAATTAAGCCGGAATATGCTAAAAGTGTTCTAAATCTTCAATAATTTGTTTTATGGTTGTTGATGGATTTTTTTCAAAAGATTGCTTATTTTATTATGTATTACTACATCAAAATGTCACGACGCATTTTGACGTCAAAAGATAATCTGACGTCACCATCATCACCACCCACCACCACCCTTTTTTTTTTTCAATTACATAAGTTGGTTATCTAAATGTCTTTTTGAAAGTGGACGATAAAAGAAATAACGAATGAACGCGTGCTATACAGGCATTCCGACATTATTCATGAGATAAGCATGTTGATCGATAACATATCCCAGTTCTGGTCATAAAACCCATCAATAAGGAACTGACTCATAATATTATACATGCAAGTCATATTTGTGAAATAGCCATGGTTGCAAAACAGCAAACTGGGCTGTGTCTGGAGCATCATGCCTGGCCACTTTTGCGGCCGTTCAAACAATTCCTGTGGTTGAAGTAAGGCAACATTGGGAGCGTCCGACTGCTAACTGTCGAGACTATAGTAAGGGGGAAGGACCCGGCACCAATGCGAGCTGGTTGCAGGGCGGGCTGCCTGAAAGAGATGAAGACCAGAGTGGGGCGAGAGAGGGGTCTTCCATTCTCTCTTAATAATTAATAATAATTACAATATTTATATAGCGCAAAATCTTGATAAAATCAAATCTAAGCGCTGAAGCAGACACACACGCAAGCACGCACGCACGCACACACACGCACGCACACACACACAAACACACACACACACACACACACACACACACACCACACACACACACACACACACACTCACACACACACTCACACACACGCATGGCTATAAATGGGGAGAAAGAATAAAAGCAATAAAAGCAAGAATAAAAGCAATGGAAAATTATAGAGAGCATAGCATATACAATTATATATTATAACCATGTGATTCCCCTCCGAGCAGAGACAGGCTGCAGAGGGGGGGGGGGGAGGGGGGTTGAGTGAGGTTAGGATTTTATGCGGAGGAGAAAAGGTGAGTTTTGAGAGCGGACTTGAAGGAGACAAAAGTAGGTTGCTGACGGACTGAGAGAGGAAGTTTGTTCCAGGAGAGTGGACCAGAAACAGAGAAGGCTCGTGGACCATAGGTATTGAGCTTAGTGCGTGGAAAGCGAAAAGTCAGAGGATCGGAGGCAGAGCGGAGGGTACGTGAGGGAACATAGATCTCAAGTAGGCTTGACAGGTAATCGGGGGCTGCGTTATTGAGGCTTTTGTAGCACATGGTGTCTAGTTTGTACTGTATGCGCTTTGATAAAGGGAGCCAGTGAAGTTGTGCCAGGAGAGGAGATATGTGGTCAGCTTTTTTCTTTTTGAGTACAAGGCGTACAGTATTGTTTTGAATGCGCTGTAGGATGTGAATGGTGGAGGCAGGAAGACCAGACAGGAGTGAATTGCAATAGTCAATGCGAGACATTATGAAGGAGAGAACGAGGTCCAGAGGCTTGGCTGGACCTGGTCGGTGCGCGTTGTGTGGCTATGTCCCAGGTTTGTCATATTCCCGCCTTGCCATTCAGTTTGTGAACAAAGTAACTGATCACTGGGTCCGAATGGGTCATGCGATGCATAGACAGCCCCGTTAGCTTGGAGTAATGACTATCGAGTGGCGTCAGGATTTTGGGAGGTGATTGTCCAGAGAGTGGCGAGGCATTGGTGCTCTGGGTCCCATCCACACCCTCGTGGTGTTTCTTGCTAACAACGTGAGCTGAAGCCTTAGTTATAAACCCCTCCAATAAGGAACTGACTCGTAATATTATTCAATTAAGTCATAGATACAAAATCCACCAATAAGGAACTGACTCATAATATCAGAAATTAACCCATAGTTGCAAAACCCATGAATGAGGAACTGACTCATAATACTAAACAGCTAAGCCATAGTTTTAAAAAGTCAGTCAGAAACTGATTCACAATATTATACAATTAACCCATAGTTACAAAACCCATTGACATGGAACTGACTCATAACATCATACAAAGGAGCCAGTTACAACACCCACCAATCAGGAGCTGACTCATAATATCATACAGTTAATTAAACCACAGTTACAAAACTTATCAGTAACAAACTTCTTTCTTGCTCTCCCTTAATGCCGTGAAAGAGTCACTGAGGTGCCGTCACGCTAGAAAACTGTTCAAGATTTTTTCCAGCTACGTCGGTTGTGTGCCAAAGCCTGGGTCTGACCCATAATGTCTTACAATGAAGTCATGAAGGAACTGACCCATAATTTTATACAATATTATATGTCTTATAATGAAATCAGGAAGGAACTGACCCATAATATTATGCAATCAAACCGATACCAAAGAGATTTCTTGCCAAAGAATCACTGATTTTCTTCCTGCTCAACAAGTATGCAATAATTCTTTACAATTTCAAAACAGCGATTCTTTGACTAAAAGCCATCTAAAGGTACTGTGTGTGTGTGTGTGTGTGTGTGTTGTGTGTGGTGTGTGTGTGTGTGTATGTGTGTGTATGTGCGTGTTTGTTGCGCTCAGCGCATATAATCATAGGTCTATTACATATGTTTCGATATTTCTTTTGATGTCTGTTTACATTATATGCTTTTAGACAAATGTGAGTGAGTGTGTGTGTGTGTGTGTGTGTGTGTGTGTGTGTGGTGTGTGTGTGTGTGTGTGTGTGTGTGTGTGTGTGTGTGTGTGGTGGTGTGTGGTGTGTGTGTGTGTGTTTTCAAATTAATGAGCATATTGACTTGTTAGTATTTTTAACCCTTTGACTGCCAATAAACTGTAAGGCTCAGTCCCCTTATTTAACCCTTGACTGCCAATAAATGGTAAGGCTGAGTCCCCTTATTTAACCACTTGACTACCAATAAACTGCAGGCTGAGTCCCCTTATTTAACCCTTGACTGCCAATAAATCGTAAGGCTGAGTCCCCTTATTTAACCACTTGACTGCCAGTAAATTGTAAGGCTGAGTCCCCTTATTTAACCCTTGACTGCCAATAAATCGTAAGGCTGAGTCCCCTTATTTAACCACTTGACTGCCAGTAAATTATAAGGCTCAGTCCCCTTATTTAACCCTTGACTGCCAATAAATCGTAAGCTGAGTCCCCTTATTTAACCACTTGACATTGCCAGTTATAAAGATATAATGTAAGGCTCAGTCCCCTTATTTAACCACTTGACTGCCAATAAACTAAGACTGGTTGCCCTTATGTAACCCCTTGACTGCCAATAAATTGTAAGACTGGATGCCCTTATGTAATCGACTAACTAGCAATTTGACAAAATGATATGGTGTTTGAGTTATTGTTGTTGTGGTGGTGGTTTTTGTTGTTGTTGTTGTTTATGAATATAAAGACTAGTGTTGTAATCAATGAGCAGTTTGACTGCTGAGCAGCTTTTGCTAATGAGCATGTTAAGCAGTAATGTTCTGAGCAGTGAACAATTGACTGAGTCTGTTGAGCAGTGAGTGTAGTGAATGATCAGCAACTGAACACTTTTACTCATGCGTGTGCTGAGTAGTTGATGTTGGACTAAAGATCGTTTGACAAATGAGCACTTTTACTATTGAGCATGTTAAAAGTAAATGTTTTGCTTAATAAACACCTAGCCAATGAACACTGACTGATGAGCAGTTTGACTCATGAGTATTTTTAATAATGAGTACTGTGACTAGTGGACATGTTGAGCAGTACTAAAACGCACTTTGACTGATGAACACTTTGAGCTATGAACACTTCGACAAATTAGCATTTTGACTAATGAACATGTTAAGTAGAAACTTGTTTGACTCGTGAGCACTTTTGACAAATGAGCATGTTGATCAGTGTTTTGACTAAATCCAAAACAAGTGTGACTGCCAGCGTTCAAGCAAAAAGGAACCAAAAAAGCAAAAACAAAAACAAAACACGAGAAACGAATCAGAACGCGTATTTAATACAACCAGACAAGACAGGCGCAAATTTTCGACCAACTGGCCTTTGTCAAGCGTAAGATCACAAACATACAAACACCAAATTCAAAAATTAGGAGAAAAAGACTGAAACTTCATTTTTTTCCAGTCAGTTTAGTCCTTTTCTCACACTGAACAAAACAGCAGGGAAGTTTCAGTCTTTTTCTCTTATTTTTTTTTTGTATTTGGTGTTTGTTTCTTTGTGATCTTACGCTTGACAAAGGCCAGTTGCCCGAAAATTTGCGCCTGTCTTGTCTGGATGTATTAAGTACGCGTTCTGGATTCTTTTTACGTGTTTTTTCTTGTTAATGTTTTGACTAATTGGCCATTTGATTGACAATCGGTTTTGGCTAAGGGGCACGTCGAGTGTTAAGAATGTTTTGACTGATTGATAAGTGGCTTCAGCAATTTTGCTAATAAATGTTTGGTGTATTAAGTGTTTAAACTGACTATTCTGATTTTTGTCTGTTTGTTTATTTGTTGTTGTTGTTTTGTTTTTTTTATCTTATGAACTTGCTGAGTGGTGAGTATTTTGACTAATGAGACGTTTTTCTGACCAATGAACATTTTTTTATTGATAGTGTTTTTGAGTGTTGTTTTTAATCACTGAGTATTTTGAGTGTAGTACTGATCGTTTTTTTAATAACATAAGACAGGGCATGCTATTTATTTAGTATTGAAGATTTTTTCAGAACTTATTAGCATTTTTGACTAACGGACTGCTTAACAATAATGATAATTTTATCTTCATTTTGTTGAGGTCGGCCATTTGCTCGTTTTATTTTACAATTATGTTCTGCGATATAAATGATAGAATTATTGACAACAACGCACGGTCTGTAACGTTTGTTTCATTTTAGAAATTTATTCTAAAGTATTGCTGGCATTTGCAAAGTAATAAAGCTGACATTGTTGATATTATCACACACAAAAATTCATCACCAATGGTCGAAATTTCAGTAGTCGCGGGTCTGACCATTTTGGTATGAACATAAATGTACCATGGTACTATTTGTTGGTTGGTTGGTTGGTTGGTTGGTTGGTTGGTTGGTTGGTTGGTTGGTTGGCTAGTTGGTCGGCTGGTTAGTTGGTTGGTCGGGTGGCTGGTTGGTTGGTTTCTTTTTCAAATTAAAATTTAAGAGGGAAACATCAGTGGCTAGTGGCTGGTTTATTGGCTGTCTGGCTGTCTGGCTGGCTGGTTTTGGTTGGTTGGTGTCGGTGGTTGGTCGGGTGGTTAGTTGGTTAGTTGGTCGGGTGGTTAGTTGTCGGGTGGTTAGTTGGTCGGGTGGTTAGTTGATCGGGTGGTTGATTTGGATCGGGTGGTTAGTTGATCGGTGGTTAGTTGATCGGGTGGTTAGTTGGTCAGGTGGTTAGTTGATCGGGTGGTTAGTTGATCGGGTGGTTAGTTGTCGGGTGGTTAGTTGGGTCGGGTGGTTAGTTGATCGGTGTTAGTTGTCGGGTTTAGTTGGTCGGGTGGTTAGTTGATCGGGTGGTTAGTTGATCGGGTGGTTAGTTGGTCGGGTGGTTAGTTGATCGGGTGGTTAGTTGGTCGGGTGGCTGGCTGGTTGGTGTCTTTTTCAAAGTAAAATTAAAGGGGAAACATCAGAACCAGAAGCACACAAAAGTAGAATCAGAAACCAAAATTTCATACAAAAGCCGAGACAGGCGCAAAATTTTGGCCAAATGACCTTTGTCAGGCGAACACAAAAGACAACAAAAATAAATAAATAAATAAATTCACAACTCTCAGGGCCCAGGGAAGAGGGTGGTGGTGGTGGCGGGGGGGGGGGGGGGTGGACAGGAGGAGGACATCAGCAAGACTTCCCTGTCGTTTCCTTGAACAGGACAAAATGGCGTGACAAGAAACCGACACGTGGTTGGCGCAGAGGTTAGAGCCATCTTCCACTCTTGTTGAGCCATCTTCCACTTTTGCTGAGCCACCTTCCACTCTTTTTGAGCCACTTCCCACTCTCGTTAAGCCACCTTCTAACTTTTGTTGAGCCAACTTCCATTCTTGTTGTGCCACCTTCCGCTTTTGTTGAGCCATCTTCCATTCTTCTTGAGCCATCTTCCTCTCTTGTTGAGCCACCTTCCACTTTTGTTGATCTACATTCCACTCTTGCTGAGCCACCTTCCACTCTTGTTAGGCCATCTTCCACTCCTGGTGAGCCACTTTCCATTGTAGTTGAGTCATCTTCCACTCTTGTTGAGCCATCTTCCACTCTTGTTGAGTCATTGTTTCCACTCTTGTTGAGCCACCGTCTACTCTTGTTGAGCCACCTTCCACTTTCGCTGAGCCACCTTCCACTCTTGTTGAGCCACCTTCCAATCTTGTTGAGCCACAATCCACTCTTGCTGACCGACCTTCCACTGTTGTTGAGCCACCTTCCACTGTTGTTGAGCCACCTTCCACTGTTGTTGAGCCACCTTCCACTCTTGTTGAGCCACATTCCACTCTTGTTGAGCCACATTCCACTCTTGTTGAGCCATCTTCCACTCCCGTTGAGCTACTTTCCATTGTAGTTGAGTCATCTTCCACTCTTGTTGAGACATTTTTTCCACTCTTGTTGAGCCACCTTCCACTCTTGTTGAGCCACATTCCACTCTTGCTGACCCACCTTCCACTCTTGTTGAGCCACCTTCCACTCTTGTTGAGCCACCTTTCACTCTCGTTGAGCCAACTTCCACTACCGTTGAGCCATTCTCCACCCTTGATGAGCCATCTTCCACTCTCGTTGAGCCACCTTCCACTCTTGTTGAGCCACCTTCCACTCTTGTTGAGCCATTTTCCACTCTTGTTGAGCCACTTTCCACTTTTGTTGAGCTACCTTCCATTTTGATGAGCCACCTTCTACTTTTGCTGAGCTACATTCCACTTTTGTTGAACCACCTTCCACTCTTGTTGAGCCATCTTCCACTCTTGTTGAGTCATCTTCCACTATTGTTGGGCCATCTTGCACTCTTGTTGAGGCACCTTCCAAGAGTACTTTGTTGAGCCACCTTCCACTCTCGCTGAGTGAAGAGTGGAATGTGTCCACTCTTGTTGAGCCATCTTTCAATCTTGTTGAGCCACCTCCCAATTTTGTTGAGCCATCTTCCACTTTTGTTGGGCTACCTTCTATTTTGATGAGTCACCTTCCACTTTTGTTGAGCTACGTTTCACTTTTGTTGAGCCACCTTCCACTCTTGTTGAACCACCTTCCACTCTAACTGAACCACCTTCACTCCTCTTGAGCCACCTTCCACTCTTGTTGAACCACCTTCCACTCTTATTGAACCACCTTCCACTCTTGTTGAGCCACCTACTACTTTTGTTGAGCCATCTTCCACGCTGATGAGTCACCTTCCACTCTTGTTGAGCCATTTCCACTCTTGTTGAGCCACCTTCCACTCTCTTTGAGCCATCTTCCATTCTTGTTGAGCCACTTTCCACTCTTGTTGAGCCACCTTCCACTCTTGTTGAGCCAGCTTCCACGCTTGTTACGCCATCTTACACTCTTATTGAGCCATCTTCCATTCTTATGGAGCCACCTTCCACTCTTGTTGAACCATCATCCACTCTGGTTGAGCCGTCTTCCATTCTCATTGAGCCACATTCTACTGTTGTTGAGCCACCTTCCATTCTCGTTGAGCCACCTTCAACAGTTGTTGATCCATCTTCCATTCTTGTTGAGCCACCTTCCACTCTTGTTGAGCCATCTTCTACTCTGATGAGTTACCTTTCATAGTGATGAGCTACCTTCCATTCTGAGAGCCACTTTCCATTCTGATGAGCTACTTACCATTCTGATGAGCCATCTTCCACTCTGATGAGTAACATCCCACTCTCGTTGAGACAGTTTCCACTCTTGTTGAGCCAATTCCATTCTTGTTGAGCCACCTTCCAGTTTTGTTGAGCCACCTTCTATCTTGATTAGCCATCTTCTACTCGTGTTGAGCCACCTTCTACTCTTGCTGAGCCGCCTTCCACTTTGATGAGCCACCTTGCACTCTGATGAGCCATCTTCCACTCTGATGAGCCATCATCCAGTCTGATGAGCCACCTTCTACTCTTGTTAAACCACCTTCCGCTTTTGTTGAGGCACCTTCCATTCTGATGAACCACCTTCCATGCTTCTTGAGGCACCTTCCATTTTGATGAGCTACCTTCCATGCTTCTTGAGGCACCTTCCATTTTGATGAGCTACCTTCCACTTTTGTTGAGCCACCTTTCATTATTGTTGAGCCACCTTCCACTTTTGTTGAGCCACCTTCCATTCTTGTAGAGCTACTTTCTACTTTTGTTGAACCACCTTCCACTCTGATGACCCACCTTCTATTCTGATGAGTCACCTTCCATTCTGATGAACCATCTTCCATTCTGATGAACCATCTTCCATTCTGATGAACCACCTTCCATTCTGATGAGTCACCTTCCATTCTGATGAGCCATCTTCCATTCCGATGAGAGACCTTCCATTCTGATGAACCATCTTCCATTCTGATGAGCCACCTTCCACTCTGATGAGCCACCTTCCATTCTGATGAACCATCTTCCACTCTAATGAGCTACCTTCCATTCTTATGAGTCATCTTCCACTCTGATGAGCCACCATCCACTCTGATGGCATGGGTTCAAACCTGAGTCTGCAGGAAACACTTTGTGTGTGCGGTTTCCCATCCACCCAGCTTTTTCAACCAAGTTTTCTGCATTTATTTTTTGTTTTCTTTCGTAAACGCTTGACGAGGGTCACTGACGGAAAATTTGCACCTGTTTCGTTTTGTTAGATCAAATGCACGTTCTGGTTGTATTTTTGTTTATTTCTGGGTTTTATCACCTTTAAAAAAATGGTTTATACATTTATTCATTGAGTGGGTTTTTTGTTTTTGTTTTTTGGTTTATTTATTCATTTATTTATCCGTTTATTTCTTTCCTTTCTTTGCTTATTTATATGTTTGTTTATTGATTATTTTATTTATTTATTTATTTATTTATTTATTTATTTATTTATTTATTATACATTTTCGTAAAAGAGAGAATTCAGAATATCAGATGGTGAGTGAATTGTGTTATGTATTCCAGTGGGTCTGGTTTATCTAAAAAAAAAATTTTTTTTTTACAATGTTTTTATCCATTTGCCTGCTTTCTCGTCTTTTATTTTCTATTCTTGTTTGTACGTTTGTTTGTTTGATTTTGAGTCGGGTTGGTTTCAAATGGTCATTGCTTTTAAATGATCATGATATTTGGTGTTGTGATGTATGCAAAAGAACAAAAATTGGCAATGTTAATGTATAGTTTTATCCGTGGTGGGTTGCACCCTGTGACACCAGTATTACATACTGTGCATCTATTATCATATAGTTTTTTTTTGGTGTGTGTTTGTTTGTTTGTTTTCAAATGATCGTGATATTTGGTACTATGGCGTGTGTATAAATTTTAAAAAAAGATCCATGTCGTTTGTCGTTTGTCTTTTGTCCGTGGTGGATATTGCATTTTCGCATCAGTATTATACTGATCTGTTGTCATAATTATTTGTTGTTATCTGTATTATACTGATCTGTTGTCATAATTATTTGTTGTTGTTATCAGTATTACACTGATCTGTCGTCATGATTATTTGTTGTTGTTATCAGTATTACACTGATCTGTCGTCATGATTATTTGTTGTTGTTATCAGTATTATACTGATCTGTCATCATGATTATTTGTTGTTGTTATCAGTATTATACTGATCTGTGTCATAATTATTTGTTGTTGTTATCAGTATTATACTGATCTGTTGTCATGATTATTTGTTGTTGTTATCAGTATTATACTGATCTGTGGTCATAATTATTTGTTGTTGTTATCAGTATTATACTGATCTGTGTCATAATTATTTGTTGTTGTTATCAGTATTATACTGATCTGTTGTCATAATTATTTGTTGTTGTTATCAGTATTATACTGATCTGTGTCATAATTATTTGTTGTTGTTATCAGTATTACACTGATCTGTCGTCATGATTATTTGTTGTTGTTATCAGTATTATACTGATCTGTTGTCATAATTATTTGTTGTTGTTATCAGTATTATACTGATCTGTTTCATAATTATTTGTTGTTGTTATCAGTATTATACTGATCTGTCGTCATGATTATTTGTTGTTGTTATCAGTATTATACTGATCTGTTGTCATAATTATTTGTTGTTGTTATCAGTATTATACTGATCTGTGTCATAATTATTTGTTGTTGTTATCAGTATTATACTGATCTGTGTCATAATTATTTGTTGTTGTTATCAGTATTATACTGATCTGTTGTCATAATTATTTGTGTTGTTATCAGTATTATACTGATCTGTTGTCATAATTATTTGTTGTTGTTATCAGTATTATACTGATCTGTTGTCATAATTATTTGTTGTTGTTATCAGTATTATACTGATCTGTCGTCATGATTATTTGTTGTTGTTATCAGTATTACACTGATCTGTCGTCATGATTATTTGTTGTTGTTATCAGTATTATACTGATCTGTTGTCATAATTATTTGTTGTTGTTATCAGTATTATACTGATCTGTTGTCATAATTATTTGTTGTTGTTATCAGTATTATACTGATCTGTGTCATAATTATTTGTTGTTGTTATCAGTATTATACTGATCTGTTGTCATAATTATTTGTTGTTGTTATCAGTATTATACTGATCTGTTGTCATAATTATTTGTTGTTGTTATCAGTATTATACTGATCTGTGTCATAATTATTTGTTGTTGTTATCAGTATTATACTGATCTGTTGTCATAATTATTTGTTGTTGTTATCAGTATTATACTGATCTGTTGTCATAATTATTTGTTGTTGTTATCAGTATTATACTGATCTGTTGTCATAATTATTTGTTGTTGTTATCAGTATTATACTGATCTGTGTCATAATTATTTGTTGTTGTTATCGTTGGTTTTGAAAAAAGTATTGTTTTTAACCCTTTGACTCCCGCACCCTGTCCACCTGCATTGTCGACCATGCTAGCAAGGCAAAACTTGACCCTTTGACTCCCTCGCCCTTTGGAAGCTGGTGGACAGGATGAGGGAGTCAAAGGATTATGTTTTTGCAACTGATGGATAGGGTGCGGGAGTCTAAGGGTTAAATAATCATGAATCTCAGTATCATGGGGTGTGCAAAAGATTTTTTTTTAAATGTCCATGTTGTGTGCAGAAGATTTTTAAAAAATGCCCATGTTGTGTTTTCTTCTTGGTAGGTTGCATCTTAGATTTCTAAGTTGCCATACTTGATTTTTTTTTTCGGAAGGAGGGGGGTGGGCGAGGGAGACAAGAGGTTTGTTGAGAGCAAACTTTAAATTGATATGAGAGAAGTATGGTTATAGTCTCTAATGATCGTTTTGATGTTTAGATTGTAACTGTTATGTTTGCTTGCTTGCTTGTTTATGTAACTGATTGATTGATTGATTGATTGGTTGTTCGTTCGTTTCATAACAATCTTTATTTACTGTGTCACTGAAGTCTTTTTTCAAATCAAAGCATATACCAAGCGAATTACAGATACCAACAGTTTTGAAGTTTTCCTGTCTGTAAAATACTTTTTTACCAGCTTTTTACTCCCATTAGTTTCAGTTTGTACTCAGTCCTTGAAACAGCCTGATGTTGTCACATGAATAATGGATTCTCAGATGCGTGCATGCACATCGTACTTTTTTTAGCCCGCACTGCGCAGGCTTGATGTTGCTGCGCAGTCAATACACTTTGTTGTCTGCGGGTGCACATACTGGGTATTTTCATGTTTCTGCAAGTCACCAGACACTGACATGGCTAAGCGGACCTCTATATGCTGGGCATTTTCATGTTTCTATAAGCTACTGGACATCAGTATGGTGTACAGGATCTGTCTTTATTGGGCAATTTTGTGTTTAATTAAGCTACTTGACATCAGTGTTGTTTACAGGATCTCTATATGCTGGGCATTTTCATGTTTCCATATGGCACTGGACATCAGTATGTTTACAGAATCTCTATATGCTGGGCATTTTAATGTTTCCATAAGCCACCAGACACAAATTTGGCTTAACAGGATCTCTATATGCTGGGCGTTTTCATGTTTTCATAAGCCACCAGACACCAATGACTTACAGGATCTCTATATGCTGGGCATTTTAATGTTTCCATAAGCCACAGACACAAATTGGCTTAACAGGATCTCTATATGCTGGGCGTTTTCATGTTTTCATAAGCCACCAGACACCAATGACTTACAGGATCTCTATATGCTGGGCATTTTAATGTTTCCATAAGCCACCAGACACAAATTTGGCTTAACAGGATCTCTATATGCTGGGCGTTTTCATGTTTTCATAAGCCACCAGACACAAATTTGGCTTAACAGGATCTCTATATGCTGGGCGTTTTCATGTTTTCATAAGCCACCAGACACCAATGACTTACAGGATCTCTATATGCTGGGCATTTTCATGTTTCCATAAGCCACCAATATGGCTTACAGGATCTCTTTATGCTGGGCATCTTCATGTTTCCATAAGCTACTTAACATCAATATGACTTACAGGATCTCTATATGCTGGGCATTTTCATAAGCCACTAGACACCAATATGACGTACAGGATCTCTATATGCTGGGCATTTTCATGTTTCCATAAGCCACTAGACACCAATATGACTTACAGGATCTCTATATGCTGGGCATTTTCATAAGCCACTAGACACCAATATGACTTACAGGATCTCTATATGCTGGGCATTTTCATGTTTCCATAAGCCACTAGACACCAATATGACGTACAGGATCTCTATATGTTGGGCATTTTCATGTTTCCATAATCTACTGTGCATCAGTACGACTTAACAGGATCTCTATTCTGGGCATTTTTATGTTTCCATAAGCTACTGGACATCACTATGGTTTACAGGATCTCTATATGCTGGGCATTTTCATGTTTCTATAACCTACTGCACACCAATATGGCTTAACAGGATTTCTGTAAGCTGGGCATTTTCATGTTTTCAAACGCTACCAGACACTGACTTCACTTACAGGATCTCCACATGCCACTCATTTTCATTCAGTGTCTGGTCCATACAACTGGAGTGATCTTCCCCTGTCTGTTCGACAGTCACAAACTCTGTCTGCCTTCAAGTCTAGCTCAAAGACACTTTTTTGTCCAGCAGTGATTTCCCCCTCTACATGCCCTACTACCCTCCCCATCCAATTTGTATGTGCTTTGTGCCTTGGAGTTTTGGTCGTTGTTGGTGGTTATTTTGGTGAATGATGAGGGTTCGTACTTTGGTTTGATTCGTGTGTCAAGATCTGGCACCATATAAATGCCATTATTATTGTTATTGTTGTTGTTATTATTGCTGTTGTTGTTATGCTGGGTATTTTCATTTTTGCATAAGCCACCAGACACTGAGAAAGCTATTTGCATGTGCTTTGTGCCTTGGAGTTTTGGTCGTTGTTGGTGATTGTTTTGGTGAACGATGAGAGTGCATACTTTGGTTTGATCCTTGTGTAAAGATTTGGCGCCATACAAATGGCATTATTGTTATTATTATTATTATTACTACTATTATTTCCATTGTTATTGTTATTATCATGCTGGTTTATTTTCGTGTTTGCATAAGCCACAGACACTGAGACGGCTAACATGCGTATTTGATGTTCTGCAACTGTTAAGGTATGAAAAGGTTTCTGGCACTCACAGGTTGGCACATGCGCTGACCTTGAAGATGGAATAATCGCCATGTTCATAAAGGGCGTTCAAGAACTAGAAGATCTGTTCATGTGCTGACCTTATTGTTATTTCTGTTCAAAGCCCAGCCGACTGCTTAGAGCCATATCAGGGCTATAACCATTTCACAACATACACAATACTTCAACAGGGGAAAAAAAAAGAAAAAGAAAATTCAGAACACATATCAATGCACTCATGCGCATAATCTAAGGAGATGCCTCTGGCGTTGACCACTTCGTCCAGTTTATGACACAGAGGATTTAAAAAGTGTACCTGAATACAAATTCAAGCATAATTAAGGACACTAAAACATATATAAAACAGGCCTAACTCACCTAAAATTGCTTCCGCATACATCATTACCCTAGAGCCAAAAATGCACTTAACACATGTACCCAAATATCAATCCTAAGAGAAAGTATGTAAGACTTTGTTGAACACTTACAGGTGAATGGACCAGCAAGGCATAAAATGATAGGAAGAAATGAAAGAAAGCAAAGAAACAAAGAGAGTAGCAGAAAAGAGGAAATTTGTAGCACAGAATGTCCAGAAGGTGGGGATGCTATTCATACTGAAAGACCCCAAAACATCCCTAGCAGGGGTTGCGCCGATCTTGGAGATTGGAATAATTGCCATGTTTCATAGGCACATGAAGGGTGTTCAAGAACTAGCAGTTCTGCACGTGTGTTGACCAAGGGATGATAAAGAGCTTCACTCTTTACTCACCAGATGCTACCTGAGCAGAATTGAACTCAGTCCTCCCAACTGCAAGTCAAACGTTCAAACCACTTGGCTGTCTCCCCCCCCTGAAGATGTTGGGGGGGCTCTTTCATAATAAACAGTATCCCAACTTCTCGAAATTCTGTCCTAAACCTTCCTTTTTTCTGTCAATCTGTTTCTGCCTCGCTCCTGTTCTTTCTGTCGTCTCTTCCTACACTGCTGGTCCTTTAAACAGTGTGTTCTATAAAGCCTCACATACTTTCAAATAAGATTATAATTGGGTAGGCCTATATGTATTAAATGCAGTTATTTTGACTCTAAAAACTGTAATGTGCACAAGCAATTTTAGGTAATGTAAGCCAGTTTTTATATGTTTCAGTGTACTTAGTTATGTTCACACATTTGTACTCTGGCTGGTTTGTTTTCAAACCCCCTGGTGATAAACTGAGCAGAATGCTCAATGCCAGGAGTTTATGCTCAGTTTGCGTGTACAAATGCATTGAAATACTACAGAAATTTCTTTTCCAGGTGTGTGTTTTTCTTTTCACGATCACGGAGGTGTTGTGCGTGTTTTGAGATGGTCACAGCCATGATGTGGCTGTATGCAGTCGGCTGGGTTTAAAACAATACTACTGATAATATGGCTAATTGGCCTGTCAATTATGGGCTTACATCAACAATTATGATACCTTGATCGTTGTAAGCACTAAACAGTTCCACCTCCAATAATTTCAACTAAATATGGATTTAATTTGAATTTTTGAAAATTGTTTTTGTTATAAAACAGTTCCAAGAGATTGATTTAAAAAGAATTAAAAGTAAGAATTTATCTTCATTCATAACATTTCCAAGATTTAAAAAAAATTTTAACGAGTGTTTTGTGTTAGTTATACATATTATTGCCACACAATATTTTATTTTGTCAAAATCAGATTGTAATAAAGACTATACATATTGCTGCCCTGTTCTGTTCTTTCTGAGAAAACTAGAAACAATTTCTCTGAGTGCCTAGGTTATTTCCTTTCTTTTTTATTTTTCTTCTAGATATTGCTGAAAACAAATAATATTGACACTGGGGGATTATGCATGTATGGTGGTATATCTGTCTGCATCTGTATGCGTACATGTATGTATTTATTTATGTCTGTAAAGAAAATGGGTCAGCAAAAGTATTTCAGCCGTGTGTGTGTGTGTGGTGTGTGTGTGTGTATGTGTGTTTTCTGTGCATGTGTGTACATAAGCGACGTGTATTATGTGTGCATGCTTGCATGCATACATGTGCATATCAAACATATGTCTGCATGTGACTACATGTGTGTATATATATATATAGTTCATATGCAAACATACAAATTTCAGCCTTTCGCATACACACACAATAATCCACAAAATGCTACTGGATGACTAAAGGGTATAATTCGCATTTACCCACACAGGTGAAAGATAAATTAAAAACAAAGCTGAAATAAGAACAGAAATCAAAAGACATGTCCCATCATGCAAGTCTGTTTAATATCAAAGCCCAAAACTATTATAGATTTTACTCACCCAGCTCTGTTCATGAAAGAACAGAATCGAGCGCTGCCATACGACATGATACGTGTGATTTTTGAAGCGACATGGTCACAACCAAAGTTTAATACCAAGGCCTTTTTTTAACATATCACGTTCCCTGTCAAAATTCTACCTCCCTCTGTTCTGTGTGTTTCTCTTGCATGCATGCAACACATAAACATAACGATAAGCTTCTCTCACATGCATGCACACACCACACAAACATAAAATACCAAGGCTTTAACAAAAGCTGACAACAGCAAAGATATGGCCTGAATATGAATGTTCTTTCACAAACATTTACTGTGTGCAAGCATGCACACAAAAATGCAAACACAAACAATAAACATAGGTTAAGATGAACAATCAAAGTTCAGTTAAGATATTAAAATCTAAATATTTCTCTCTCTCTCTCCGAGTATACAAATCAAACTTGGGCTAAGAAAGTGGCAACAACAACAAATAAAACCCCAAAGATCTGCCCTCAATATAAACTTTTCTTTGTCGTACAGCATGTATGTGTCAAGTGCAGGCACATATGTATACATTGTAGAAAAATTAAACACTAAGAGAAAAACCCACTATCAACATATATCATCCTTCACACACACACACACACACACACACACACACACACACACACACACACACACAATCTCTACTATCTCCCTGTTCCAAAACACTGAACTGTGCCAGACAGACGTGCACACTGAAGTGGACTTGGGTCAAGTGATAAGAATGATGAAAGCGTTCACAGCGCAACTGTCCATCACTATTGTTTATGGGGAGATTTTCATGAATTAACTTTTTGTCAAGCATGGCTCGACCACATCTTGCAGCAACACAGGCCTGACCCAGTCTGTGTCGATTCAAGGATGTAATCACGCAAAATGTGTTAGGAAACTTTGTTAAAAAAAAAAAGGTAAAATGTTAATACATTTTCACTATGAGCTTGTTTTCTTGCAATAAAATACTTAAAACTTAGTTTCTGTGATGCATTTTGACTATGAGCTTCTCTTTTCTTGCATAAAATATTCAAATTTAGTGTCAGTCATACATTTTGATTATGAGCTTCCGTTTTCTTGCATAAAACATTTAAACTCCCCTCTCAAAACAAAACCAAAAAAACCGTACGTGTGCATACGCACACACCACATACACACGGTCTTTCTGTTCATCAGCACTGGACACGCAAAGAAGCCTAGACAATGTAAAGGAAAAGCCTGAGAAGACAGAAATTTTTGCATGAAGAAAATATCAAGGTATTCAACACAAATCAAATAGAGAAATTCTGAACAAAAGTCAAATTCCTCACCCAAATTCAAGACACAAAAATTCTCAATAAAATCGGGATACATTGAGCATGAGATCACAACTGAGTATTTCATGAACAAAATTTACACAAAACACCCTTCGCTCTTCTTAAAGAATACAAATGAAAGTTGTTTCTCTCTCTTTTAAATGCACACATCTTTTTCAAGGGCAATTAAAACCAATCAGACAAAATAGAACTAGGGGAAATGAAAAAAACAAAACAAAAAAAAGCCACCACCAGTGTCAAGCCATATCAGCACTCTCCCACTGAGCACTTATGGGCTCATCCTGACAATACAATGTCTTGTGCAAGTGATTTCCCCGTTTTCAATGTATCTGTGCTCAGGACCGAAAGTCCTAAGGGTCAAAGCCTAGCACAAAACTGATAAATAAAGATTCCCCCATAACAGGCCACAAAATATCAGCAGAGTGATGTCTATGTGCACGCGCACACACACACACACACACTGAAAAGAATCCATTAAAACGCAGTTTTGCTGCAGTCATAATGCCTCTCTCTCTCTCTCTCTCACTCTCTCTCTCACACACACACAAAATTGCTAGCATCAATCTGACTCTTCACACCCTTTTGAAGAAGGGGGCAGGGACAGAAAGGTGGCACAGCAAAACTCATCTAAACATATGTCACATGTAGCAATACATCAATGTCCATCAACTCAAACAGCACATCTGGGAGAGGTCCATCCACAACTGCCTCCGTAATCATTGTTACATTATGATGTGCTCCCTCAAAGAGCACATTAAGCATCTTCTGAATATCTGGAGTTATTGTTTTAAACAAGATAAAAAAATTTGAAACACTGTAAGTCTGCTGTGGGATATTGAATACTGACATATCTGACATTTTCTTTTGCTGGACACTACAACTGGGAAGTTGTCTACTGTTTTTGTGGGTTTTTTGTGCTAAGTGGTGTGCATTTATTCTTTGTTGTTTTTGTTTTTGTTTTTTTGTATACACTGAACAAAGGCCAGTTGGCTGAAAATTTGTGCCAGTCTTGTTAAGTTACATCAAATACGCAATGTACTTTTATTTTTGTGTTTATCTGGTTCGGATATTGGATACTTAGAATGTATCTAATAGTAGTTTGAAACTGGCAATTGTCTATGTTGAGGTATTGCCTTTTGAAGTGAGGGATGACATTTTCAATTTTAGTCTTGCTGTTTGTGCACTGATTCAAACAAGCGTAGACACTTTGAGATGCCATCAAGCAAGGATTACAGAAGTGGAAAATGTGACAAACTGAAAATCAATAAAAGTTGGCCAACACAGCTTCACAGGCCTAGTAAGGTAGAGGGGTTGGGGGGGGGGGGGGCTGAGGCATCAGTGACTTGACGCACCCTTTAAGGAATCACGTCACAGCTTACTTGTTTCTTTTTCTTTCTTTTACAAGAACTATCACTAATTACTATGACAGACACACAGCAGGTGCAACTGTCCAGTGGTCTGGATGCTAGTCTTCCAACCAGAGAGGCTGGGTTCAAAACTACTTGGGTACTACCCGACTGGTAAAAGGGTGTATTTTCCCATCTCCCAGGTCAACCAAAGTGCAGAACTGCTACTGCTTCAACTTTCTGCGTATGTATATGCACAGAGAACATCAAATATGCACTCTGAGGGCACTATCATCACATATGCCATGTGATGGAGAAAATCCAGAATGATCACAGCACCAGCCTTAAGCCTGCACATAAACCCATGAGCTGGCCAGGTCCTGAGATCCTACCTAGATAGTTCCATAACCCTGGGGTCATAGAGGAGTGAGATGACAGAGACCTTAACTTTTCCCGGGGCCAGCACCACGAGGGCGGCGCCCATCCCCTCTCCCTTGATTCAAATTCATACTCCTATTCACTTTTGTTTTTTAACCAAGACTTCAGAAAGGCAAGAAGGCTAATTGGTCTTCAAGGGGTGGGACCTGGAAAATCAACCTCTCTCCCAATATTTTATACCAAGGCAGCCGGGTAATGCCCTGTTATGCACGATTTTCAACTGTCGTGGGATCTTTAGCGTGCGCAGCTAGAAGGCACACGGGTCCGACTCATTTTTCATCTCTTTCCAAAGGACAAGACATTCAGTTCGATTTTCCGGTCAAAATGAGGAGAAAAGTCGAGGCCTTTATGGCAAACGTCTGAACCATTCTGCCAACTCTTCTAGAGAGATGGCCACACTCACAGCCAGATGTAGCCCGACCATGCAGACAGTGAATACAAGAACAACAACAACAACTACAACAACTACAACAACAGAGAAAAAAGACAACACGCTGTTGAATGAGCTACCAATCTCTTTTTCCTTGTCACTGTTCCAAATGTCTAACTACAGAGAGGCAATCTTGTAAAGCAGATCTTGTCCAGGGGAAAACACAGTCCTCATTTCAAACCCCAGACGTCATGATGTTTCTGTCCACACCTACATCAAACCCCAACCAAACAAAGAGAACAATGACCTGCTGCCCCCTAGTTCTTCAGTTAATGCCGTAATCCAAGACTTGGCGTACTAATGCGCTAAGCACACATGACAAAGCTCTTTCTACTTCTTCAGTCAGCGTGACAAACTGCAATCCCATACACAGCATACACACACAACACACTCACTAGTTTTTCCCTTTTTATGTGATAAATTATGACTCCTGTTTAACATGCAGCTAGCACACGTAACAGAACTGTTTACCAGATCAGTCTATGTAACAGATTAAGATCTATGTGAAGCATGCACTTAGCAAGCACACAAAAAAAACAAGTACATACTGATGCTTCTGTTGAAATGATAAACTGATATACCACGTACCACACTATCTTTGCTGAAAAAAAAAATCCAGTGAACTAAGTAAGGCAAAACCATCCACCTGAATAGGTCAGCAAATATATACAAAGAGGAGAAAGAGAAAAGGAAAGGGAGGAATAAGAAGAGACGGGTATACAATGGCAATATACTTTACACAGAAGACAAACAGGACTTTTGATAGGAAAAAAATCTGCCATGCCTACAAAGTCCAACACACACCGTAACAGTCAGGACAAAAAGTTCTTGCTGTCTGGTGGCACTCTATCTGATCAGACGTCCATCTCTCACTCGGCTTTCTTGGCCTTGGCCTCCTCCCTCACACGTTTGCTGATCTTCTGGAAGTCGTTGAGGAGGTTACGCCCGAGGATCTGGGAGGCGGTGAGCATGCCAGAATACAGCACAGAGCTGAAGCCACACGTCATGACGTCCTGACCTGCACACAGACCACACATATGTTATTTCTTATGCACATAAGATTTCATGGCCATCACCACCAACTAAGTTAGGATATTCGACTTTAAATCAGGTCTGATCTGGTGGTTTAACCCTTTCGCTGCCAAAGTGTAAATAAAAAGATGAATCACTGTGCCACGGAGTTTTAAACGTCGACTTAAAATTTAAAAAAATTCATATATCTTCATCCAGCCCAGAAAAACCCACAACACTATAAATTTTCTTGTTCAGTATAGTTTACAACACACCAGGAGCAGCAGTACTTTCGTTTTTACGATCGCCAGTGTTAGTAATGTTCACTTCGACTTGTATCTGGGTCAAGTCCGACTTCGGACATCAACACCGAAATATCGCCTGCATGCGCTAAATTACCGTCATTTTCGCTCTTATCGACAGACTGCAAATCAGAATCAGCTCCACAAGTAATGATTTCTGCAACTTCTTTTGCTGCAGAAGTTGTTTTTCGGGTCCGATCAACACTCGGTGTCGAAGCGAGTCCGTCCGCCATTGTTTACACTCGCTGAATAGTAATCAGCTGTAGGGGGTCACATTTTCAACCGCACGGGCAGAAAAGACCGTAAAACGTCACACATACACAATTAGCATCGACGTTTAGAGGGAATACTGAAGTTTCTGTTGATATCTCATACGTCACTGAAAGCGTTGGGGTTTTCTGGCTAAAAATAGGAAAAGTCGCAGACCAAATATTCGGTCAGTGGCACTGAAGGCATACGTTTCTTTCGACCGAATATTCGGTCGGAAGCACTGAACAGGTTAAACTAGTCGCCATGGTGGAGTGGTTAACGCAACAGACCACCGACTGGAAGATTGTGGGTTCGAATCCCCATCAGTCCCTTCAAAACTGTATCATTGTGGGATTTTTCGGCTCTAACCAGCTCCTACACAGAATTGGGTGTGCTATGGGCTCACTGGGAAGACTGGGACCACACAGTCGAGTCTCATCCACTTCACGGATGCGTCTTGAGGGTACTGCTTAAATCTTGTGACCTGCACCGCAGGTGTCTGTATCTTTGGGACCTGGTTAACACCAGGATATATTATGATAGTAAGCGCAGAGTACAACCCTGTCATGCAGTCTCAATCCTACATGGAACTCAAAAGCATCATGATTATCATCCTCATCAACATCATCATCATCGCACTGTAAAAAATTTTTAAAAATGTGCCAGCTTCTGTGGTAATTAAGATGGCATAGAAAATCACACACATACCATACACACACACAACACCACACACACATATACCACACACACATATACCACATACACACACACCACACTCACACACATACCACGCACGCACATACCACATACACACACATACCATCCATACACACACACAAATACACACACAAACACAGACATACATACCACACATGCACATACCCCCCCCCCCAACATACACACACACACACTTACACACACACACACGCCACCCCCTCACCTGTCAGGTAAAACCCAGGAATGTCAGTGTCAGGACGTAGGGTGCTGATGACTTTGGGCGAGAAGCGCTCCATGCCTTGCTGCAGTCCGTACATTTCCCCACTGGGCTGACCCAGGTAGTACTGGTTGGTCACTGGCGTTCCCACCTCCATGTAGCCACGCTGAACCAACACATGGGTCACATCAATGCACGCATCGGGGAAAGAAATGTTGGGGACCCAGGGGTACAATCCCAGAGAAAAATTGTTCACTACTGATTAAAATTTGCAGAAGCTACACACATGTTCAGGCATCAAACCAAGACACCCAAATCACTCAATGCGACGGACGGGTGGTGAGAAATTGTGGTCGTGTGCTTGTATGTGTGGCAGCAAGTAAGAAGAGTGACTGATATACTGAGTATTGGATTAGAGAGAGAGAGGAGAGAGAGAGAGAGAGAGAGAGAGAGAGAGAGACAGACAGACAGAGAGAGAGAGAGAGAATGTGTGTGTGTGTGTGTGTGTGTGTGTGTGTGTGTGTGTGTGTGTGTGTGTGTGTGATGTGTGTGTGTGTGTTGTGTGTGTGTGTGTGTGTGTGTGTGTGTGTGTGTGTGTGTGTGTGTATGTGTGGTCTGTGAGTGAGTGTGTGTGTATGTGTATTGTGTGAGAGAGATACTGAAGAAAATGCCAAAGAAGTCATGTGACCTTGACCCTATCCCTGCCTCTATCCTATTTGATTGTCTAGATGAAATTACTCCAATTGTCACGTATATTATGAATAAGTCCTTGTCATCTGGTGTTGTGCCTCAGTGCTTTAAGCACGCTCTTGTCAAGCCCCTTCTGAAGAAGGCAAATCTCGACCCAGACTGCTTGAAGAATTATCGTCCAGTTTCCAATCTACCATTCCTATCAAAGGTGTTGGAACGTATTGTACTAGAACAGCTTCTGCAGCATCTGGAATCTCACAACCTGCTAGAGCCATTCCAGTCAGCCTACCGTAAGTGCCATAGCACAGAAACCGCTCTATTGCGTGTGGTCAATGACCTCCTTCAGGCTTCAGACAATGGGAGTGTGTCTATCTTGTCACTGCTTGACTTGTCAGCAGCATTTGACACCATAGACCATAGCATCATCATAACGCGGTTGCGTACCACTTTTGGCTGTTCTGGAACAGTTCTGGACTGGTTTACCTCCTATTTGACTGGCCGTACCCAGTCGGTTGTCATTGGCCACAAATCAAATCCATCTGTGCTGAAATGTGGTGTCCCACAAGGTTCTGTCTTGGGACCTGTCCTGTTCACTATGTATACACAACCTCTCAGCGCTATCATTCATCAGTCAGGTCACTCATACCACATCTTTGCGGATGACTCACAGCTGCATAGCTCCTCTGCCCCATCAGATTTTGACGCTCTTGCGTGCAGTCTGAGAGATTGTATAGAGGATGTCTCCAAGTGGATGAGTGAAAACAAGCTGAAGATGAATGATGATAAAACTGAGCTTATTGTTACTGGTACTAAGTCAAAGGTCAATCAGGTTACTCATGCCCCCATGTCTATCTCTGGTTGTGATGTATCTTTCTCACAAACTGTTAGAAACCTTGGCTTCTATCTGGATGAAACACTGTCTATGGAAGCCCATGTCAAACAGTTGTGCCGTACTCTGTACTATCAGCTACGCAGAATTGGTAAGATTCGCTCCTTCCTTTCCACTGATGCTACCAACAAGCTTGCTGTCTCTTTCATACTATCTAGACTGGACTATTGTAACTCTCTATTCGCAGGTCTCCATGACAATCAACTATCTAAACTTCAGCGCATACAGAACCACGCGGCTCGCCTTGTTCTCCGCAAGCCCAGGCGTGAGAGTGCAAAATCTCTGCTTAGAACACTTCATTGGCTCCCTGTAAAGGCTAGGATTCAATATAAAGTTGCCTGTCTCTGCTTTCAGTGTATCTATCACGAGAACATGCCATTCTATCTTGCCAACCTCCTGCAGGGTTACAAACCTTCTCGAACGCTCCGCTCTTCTGACACCTCACTGTTGACTGTTCCTCGCTTCTCTCTAGACACCTTTGGTAAAAAATCTTTCTCTGTCTTTGGCCCAAATGTATGGAACTCTCTACCACTGTCTCTCAGAAAAACTAAGTGTTTCTCAACCTTCAAACGGCACCTGAAAACCCACCTCTTTCAAACTCATCTAACCTGAAGAGCCTTAGTTTGCAAGTCTGTCATCAGACTAATCTCTCCTGCCTGTATAACAGTATTTTGTATAAGGGCCTATAGAGCAAGGTGTGTGTGTGCGTGCATGTGTGTATGTGTGTGTGGTGTGTGTGTGTGTGTTGTGTTGTGTGTGTGTGTGTGTGTGTGTGTGTGTGTGTGTGTGTGTGTGTGTGTGTGTGTGTGTGTGTGTGTGTGTGTGTGTGTGTGTGTGCTTGAGTGAGCATGTGTGTGTATCACTGTATGTGTACAGCTGAGGAAGGGATAGGGGAGAAATTGAGTGGGAAAGAGACTGAAATACTTTAAGAAACTTTTTCAAATCTTTGTTTGTATGTAAATTGTGATGTATGATATGCGAATAGTTCATAATTTGTGAGGAATTTTGATTGTCAAGGTATTAATGCTGTAATACTGAAGTTGTAATGTTTTTCCTGTATATGGATTAGAATTTTTCTGTTTTTATCTTCATTCAAAATATTGATTATAATTTTATGTACAACTATTGCATGCATAAACACACACACACACGCATGCAAACATAGCACACGCACACACACTCTCTCTCTCTCTCACACACACACACACACACACACACACACACACACACACACACACACACACACACATTCTTACAAACACACGCGCACAGCAACGCACACGCACGCACACACACATGTACACACACACGTACGCAAGCACACACATGCAGCAATATATAAACACAGTATGCCTCTTTATTCATATGAAAAATCTGTTAATCTTTCTTCATTACATAAGTCAGTGTTTAAATTTTAATATTCTGTGGTTTCTTATGTGTCTTCTTACTTGTATAGCTTTAATGTTTGTTGTTATCTTATTGTGTATGTAATTGTGAACATTTTTTATCACCTTTTGCCTTTCTTGCGAAATGTAAAGCGCTGGTGAGCATGTTTTTATATGGAATATGCGCTATACAAATAAACATTATATTATTATTATTATTATTATGTGCATGTGCATATTTAATTGTACAAATGCACTTAATATTTATGTTTTACTCCATTGTGTGTACATATTCTGAAAACGTAAGCACTTGATACTACATAAATTTAGTGTGTGCAAATCGCACATTATTGTTACGATTATTTCATCGTCTTCATCACCATCACCATCATCATCATCCATCATCACCATCATCATCATCACTACCCCCATCACCGCCCACATCATCACCACCACCACCACCATCATCATCGTCATCATCACACTGCTAGCTCCTTAGGACTTCCCAACACTGAGGCTTGACACAATGAACTTGGGGGTAGTGTACCAGAGACTGACTGATTAGTAGTAGTAGTAGTAACAGTAGTAGTAGTAGTAGTAACAGTAGTAGTAGTAGTAGTAGTAGTAGTTATAGTAGCAGCAGCAGTAGTAGTAGTAGTAGTAACAACAACAACGATGATGATGAGATGATGATGACAATGAAGATGATAATAATGAACATGAAGATGATGATAAGTAACAAAATAACAGTGATGATGATAATGATAACAACAATAATGATAATAACAAATTTTTGTGATGATGATGATTGAAATGAGCAGCATACCACTGAAATGGTATGGAAGATAGAGAAAAATCTCACACACACACAATACACAAAACACACACACACACCACACACACACTACAACACACACATACACACACACACACACACACACAACACACACACACACACACACACACACACACACACACACACACACACACACACACACACACACACACACACACACACACACACACACACACACACACACACAGAGTACCCACCTTGCCATCAAGCTGAGGGAAGAGATGACAGCAGATTTTCCAGCACTGTTCGCCGATGGAGTTTTTGATGGAATCGTAGTCCTCCCCGCGGTGACCCTTCCGTTCATTCTGCCAGCCATGGAACCACTCCCACCGCGCCAACGTGATCACCAGCACTGATGTCTTGCCTGTTCAACACAAGACATGCACATGACCATTACTGTTACTGTTATTTCTGTTTAACAGCCTAGCTGACTGCGTTAGAGCCATATCAGGGCTAAAACTGTTTCAAAACATACACGGGGGTTTACAGCCCAGCTGACTGCGTAGAGCCATATCAGGGCTAAAACTGTTTCGAAACATACACAACACTTCAACAGGAAACAAAAAAGGAAAAGAAAATTTAGTACACATATCAATGCATTCACGCACATGATCTAAGGATATGCTCCTGGCGTTGACCATTCCCTCTAATTTACCACACAGGGGATTTTAAAAACAAACCTGAATACAAACTTAAACATAAATACACAAAAACATCTAAAAAAAAAAGGGGATTAAATTATCTAAAACTGCTTCTGCATATCTCATTTGCCTAGAGCCAAAAATGCTCTTAACACATGTACCCGATTATCAATCCTAAGAAAAAGCATGTACAAACTTAATGATAGGAAGAAATGACAGAAAGCTAAGGCAGAAGAAAGAAACAAAGAGAGTGACAGAAAAAAGGAAATTTGTAACACAGAATTGTAACACAAGATTGTTGGTCCGAACCCCCATCAGTCCTGTCAAAGTCATTATGGGGTTCTTCCATCTCAACCAGCTCCTAGATCCTGCCCAGAGTTAAGCGTGGATACTCTTGATGAAAAACAGGACATATGATGAAAAAGACAGGAGGATATGACAGACCACAAAACCTGATTTCATACACTTTACAGATGCATCACTGAGGGTGATGCTCAAACCTTCTGACCAACACTGCAGGTGTCTGTATCTCATGGGTCTGGTTGATGCCAGGATATATCAAGATAGTAAGCGCAGAGCACAGCCCTGTCATGCAATCTCAATCCTATATAGAACCCCATAGCATCACGATCATCCTACCACCCTTTTCATCATCATAGTATTGTAAAACTGTCCCAGCTTCTGTGGCCATTAAGATGATGTTGAAAATTGGACAAAAAAAGAACAGGTGAGTGCAAATAAAACTGTTATGATCCTTACAAAAAAATCTGATCAAATCATAAAATCTATCCACATTTCCAAACTGTCCTGGCCACCATTTGACGTCAGTTTGACAATTATCATATTAAATGAGCAGTCACCTGGATGTCTCTGTTCGTAGGTGGGGTCTTTGGCAGAAGGGAAGGAGATGTAACAGAGGGGGACGGGGTGGGAGGCCACATCTTCCAGTGGCAGATTCAAGTAGTCAGTCAGGGCTTTGGTGATGTCATTACTGAAACAAACATGTTCAAGGTTTTGTTGATGTCAACACTGAAACAAATATGTTCAAGGTTTTGTTGATGTAATTACCAAAACAAACATGTTCAAGATTTGTTGATGTAATTACCAAAATAAATATGTTCAAGGTTTTGTTGATGTAATTACCAAAATAAATATGTTCAAGGTTTTGTTGATGTAATTACCAAAATAAATATGTTCAAGGTTTTGTTGATGTAATTACCAAAACAAACATGTTCAAGATTTTGTTGATGTAATTACCAAAACAAAAATGTTGAAGATTGTGTTGATGTAATTACCAAAACATGTTCAAGATTGTGTTGATGTAATTACCAAAACAAACTGTTCAAGATTTTGTTGATGTAATTACCAAACATGTTCAAGATTTTGTTGATGTAATTACCAAAACATGTTGAAGATTGTGTTGATGTAATTACCAAAACATGTTGAAGATTGTGTTGATGTAATTACCAAAACATGTTGAAGATTGTGTTGATGTAATTACCAAAACAAACATGTTGAAGATTTTGTTGATGTAATTACCAAAAACATGTTGAAGATTGTGTTGATGTAATTACCAAAAATGTTCAAGATTTTGTTGATGTAATTACCAAAACATGTTGAAGATTGTGTTGATGTAATTACCAAAACATGTTGAAGATTGTGTTGATGTAATTACCAAAACATGTTGAAGATTGTGTTGATGTAATTACCAAAACATGTTGAAGATTGTGTTGATGTAATTACCAAAACATGTCGAAGATTGTGTTGATGTAATTACCAAAACATGTTGAAGATTTTGTTGATGTAATTACCAAAACATGTTGAAGATTGTGTTGATGTAATTACCAAAACATGTTGAAGATTTTGTTGATGTAATTACCAAAACATGTTGAAGATTGTGTTGATGTAATTACCAAAACATGTTCAAGATTTTGTTGATGTAATTACCAAAACAAAAATGTTCAAGATTTTGTTGATGTAATTACCAAAACATGTTCAAGATTTTGTTGATGTAATTACCAAAACATGTTGAAGATTTGTTGATGTAATTACCAAAACATGTTGAAGATTTTGTTGATGTAATTACCAAAACATGTTGAAGATTTTGTTGATGTAATTACCAAAACATGTTGAAGATTTTGTTGATGTAATTACCAAAACATGTTGAAGATTTTGTTGATGTAATTACCAAAACATGTTGAAGATTTTGTTGATGTAATTACCAAAACATGTTGAAGATTTTGTTGATGTAATTACCAAAACATGTTGAAGATTTTGTTGATGTAATTACCAAAACATGTTCAAGATTGTGTTGATGTAATTACCAAAACAGTTGAAGATTTTGTTGATGTAATTACCAAAACATGTTGAAGATTTTGTTGATGTAATTACCAAAACAGTTCAAGATTTTGTTGATGTAATTACCAAAACATGTTGAAGATTTGTTGATGTAATTACCAAAACATGTTGAAGATTTTGTTGATGTAATTACCAAAACATGTTCAAGATTTGTTGATGTAATTACCAAAACATGTTCAAGATTTGTTGATGTAATTACCAAAACACGTTCAAAGATTTTGTTGATGTAATTACCAAAACAAACATGTTCAAGATTTTGCTGATGTTGTTACTGAAACAAACATGTTCAAAGTTTAGCAAATGTCATTACGCAACACACATCCTGTATAGCTGTCGTTTTAGTGCCGTACGGAACAAAATGGTACAAAAATCAAATAAACAGCGAGTTGTTTGGAATCTGGGAATTTAGTTGTCGACCCAACATTCTGTATATCTGCAGAAAACCACCTTATGTGCTCAACTAATTTTTGCAAAGTGACCAGTTGCCGTGGTGTAGTGGTTAACGCAACGGACTACCGACTGGAAGGTTGTGGGTTCGAATCCCCATCAGTCCCATCAAACCTACATCATTGTGGATTTTTTGGCTCTAACTGGCTCCTACCCAGAGTTGGGCGCGCTATGGGCTCCTTGGGAAAACTGGGACCACACAGTCGAGTCTCATCCACTTCATACATGCGTCATTGAGGGTGTTGCTCAAATCTTGTGACAAGCACCACAGGTGTCTGTATCTCTCGGGCCTAGCTGATGCCAGGATATATTATGATAGTAAACGTACAGTACAGTCCTGTCATGCAGTCTCAATCCTAGATGGAACTCCATAGCATCATGATTATCATCCTCATCGACATCATCACATTGTAAAAAAATAAATAAATGAAATCAAAATAAAAAACAGTGCCAGCTTCTGTGGACCATTAGGATGGCGTAGAAAATGGGACGCAAAAAAAAAAGGTGAGCACAAAGATAACCGTGTGCGATGATCCTAAAAAATAAAGTTCAATTTTCAAAACAATTCTTTGCAAAGTGTAGTACTGAAACTGCGACTTTTCTGCTGTACCAAAGAACATGCACTGCATGACACAAAATCAGGCCTATCTGATCCATTAACATTACTATCAAAACCTGACCACTGAGTTCTAAGCATCTTGACTGCATCATTCACACTGAGAAACGTTTTGTCTTGCCTGCAGTAGTGATATTCTCATCTTGTTTGTGAACAAAGCGAAGCCAAGTTTCCTCCAAATCTTTCCACTCAGCACAACAGAGAGCTCATACATAACTTGCGAGTGAAGGACAAAGAGTCTATAAATACCCCTAATATCGTCTCTTGTGTGGTAGTTTTGAATGCAGTATGCCACAACAACAGCATGATTTTTCAAAGTTATGATCTGCAAATGTGGGCATCGGTACCCTGAGTTTTCCAGTGCTTGAGTAGTGGGACCCACTGTGCATATGAATGAGTTAAAGTGAGACGGTACCCTGAGTTTCCAGTGCTTGCATATGTGGACACTGGCAATGAATGAGTTAAAGTGAGACATTTGCCATAACTGATTTGGATATTTTCCATTATGTGGCATCCGCTGTGTTAGTGCATATGGAATTTTCCAAGTGCTGTAAGGGGATATGGAGAAAACTGAAAATGAGAAAAGCTCATACAATTATTCTGGATGTTTTAGCTTCTAATACGAGTACAGTACCCTTGATGCTTTGACTTGACTCAAAACAATATCTCTGCAGCATTTCTCAAGGTTTATGGTGAGAGGCAGAGGCATATACGCGCGCGCGTGCGTGCATGCGTGTGTGTGTGAGTCAGTGAGAGTGAGTGTGTGTGTGTATGTGTGTGTGTGTGTGTGTGTGTGTGTGTGTGTGTGTGTGTGTGTGTGTGTGTGTGTGTGTGTGAATCAGTGAGTGTGTGTGTGTGTGTGTGTGTACATGTGTGTGAGTGTGTGTGTGTGTGTGTGTGTGTGTGTGTGTGTGCGCGTGTGCATGTGCGTGCGCGCATGCGCAAGTGTGCGTGCATGCGCATGTGTGTGTTGTGTCTGTGTGTTATGCACATGTTCATATGTGCGCATACTTACTGGATGTAGTACCAGGTGTTTCCTGAGGGCACTTTGAGTTCAGCCTGTGAGCCCTCCACTCCCACAAAGGTGGTCAGGAACGACCAGCTAGGGCCCACCTCACCAATCATGGGGTAGATGCCTGTCACATCATACACCACACTCATACACACATCATGATGACTCGTTATTTCTTGTTATTGTTGTTTAAAGCCCAGCTGACTGCACAGAGCCATACCAGGGCTATAACCATTTCAAAACATACACAATACGTCAACAGGATTAAAAAAAAATCAAAACAAAATTAAGAACACATATCAATGCATTTGCACACATAATCTAAGGACATACCCCTGGTGTTGACCACTCCATCCAATTTATCACACAGGGGATTTAGAAAACACATCTGAATACAAATTAAAGCATAACTAAGAACACCCAAAACATATATAAAAACAGGCCTACATTACCTAAAATTGCTTCTGCATATCTCATCTCCCAAGAGCCAAAAATGCATTTAATACATGTACCCAATTATCAATCCTAAGAAAACGACTTTATCGAACACATACAGGTGAATGGACCAGCTAGGCAGAAAATGATAGGAAGAAATGACAGAAAGCACAGGAACAAGGCAGAAACAAAGACAGTGACAGAAAAGAGGAAATTTCAGCACAGAATTTCCAGAAGTTGGGGATACTGTTTACAATGAAAGAGCCCCCGGCACCCCCATGGGGGGATCATGACTGTGATGATGACAACAAGGTGGTGATAATGATGGTGGTGATGACAACAATGTTGGTGATAGTGACAATGATGATGATGATGATGATGATGATGAAGTGCCCTGCCACATGATGTTGGCGATCATGGCCCTCCATATGCATCTATCATAATGATAATGATAATGATAATGAAAGACCCACTTCACAATATAGAGTCCCCCACCCCCCCACTCCCAGACTCTGACCTATCCCCCACGTTGAAAGAACCCTTCCATAGTGTACACTTCTATGCCTTAAGTGTGCTCAAACCCCATCAGTCCTATCAAAGTCACTGTGACATTTTTCAGCCCCAGCTGCCTCCTACCCAGAGATGACTGCCATGGGCTCAAAAAGAAGACTGGGACACTTCACAAAAGTATCCATGAGGGTGTTGTGTAAATCTTGTGACAAACACTGCAGGTGTATCTCTTCGGCCTGGTCGATGCCAGGACACATTATGATAGTAAGCGTAAAGTGCAGACTTGCGAAACAACCTCAATCCAAGATGGAAGTCCACAGCATCATCACCATCATCCCCATTATCATCATCACAGCATTACGAAAAATTGTCCCAGATACCATGTCCATTATTGCAGCGCAGAAAATGGGGGGAGGGGGGTAGCAAAACAAAGAAAGATCCAAGAACAACAAAACGCAAATTTCTAGCAGAAAATCTCCAGAAAGTGGGAACACTATCTATACTGATCCAGCTCTCACAGCATTTCCACAGGGATCTTCACAAATTATTGGAATAACAATTCCTCCAGCATGCTAATATGCTGACAACGGTGATGGTAATGGTGATGATTACAATGATAATGATGGTGATGGTGATGGTGGTGATGGTGAGAAACCACAAGTCACGATATACCATGCACTCACAATGGTGATGGTGATGATTACAATGATAATGATGGTGATGGTGATGGTGGTGATGGTGAGAAACCACAACAAGACACGATATACCATGCACTCACAATGGTGATGATTACAATGATAATGATGGTGATGGTGATGATGGTGATAGTGAGAAACCGCAAGACATGATATACCATGCACTCACAGGATTTCTTGGCCACTTCCTCGGGCAGTAGTTTTGTGAAAGTGTTGATCAAGCCAGCATCGGAGATTACTTTCTTGGCGTATATGTCCACATCACCAGAACTTCTTGCCACGCGCACACCTGTGAAGATGTACATGTACACAGACACAGACACACACACACACATGCAACACAAATACACATGGTTTTTAAATGGAGAGAAAAATTAACCCAACACACCCACACACACGCACATGCGCGCGCGTACACACACACACACACACACACTCAGTTTTTAAAGGGAGAGAAAAATTAACCCCAACGTAAAAAAGAACGCAATGCTATAGTGTAGATGTCACGACTCTGATCAGATTTATTTTATTTGGGCCTTTATTCCTCTTCTTCACGATTAACTTTTCTCAAGCCATATCACTTGATATGGTCTAACATAGTGTAACAAACACAACATGGGAGGTCAATGGTTCAAATCCCCTGTAAGTCCATGAAAAAAAAACATTTTAAGATTTTTTGGTCCTGATCAGCTTCTATCCAGAGCTGAATGTGCTAAGGCCTTTTTGGGAAAAGTTGGACCATGGTCAAGCCTCACCCATACACGTAGCAATGATAGTGTTGCTCAATTTTTATGACAAACACTGCAGGTGTCTGTATCTCTCAGGCTTGGTTGATGCTAGGATGTGTTATGAAAGTAAAGTTCAGTGTGTTTGGAGGTGTGTTGAAGAGCTGAAATGAATAGTGGTATCAGAGAAGTAAAACAGGAGCAATGCAGATGATGAGGCAGCAAAGAGAATTTAAAAAAAACAAACTTACCCAACCCCTGATAAGAGTACGTCTCTGATCGCTTACCTCCCACCCCCCCCCCCTCTCTCCCCAGCACCCACTCCCATCCCTAGTCCATGCCATCCACATTGTATACAACTGTGACCCAAAGCTATGGTGCATTAAAATATCATGAGTTCTCTCATACACACATAGTTTCAATTTCCCCAAGATGGTATCAGCACTCTGGAAAGAATTCCAGATATGCTAATACTCTACACATTTTCGAAAAGATTAACCTCTCTCGCAAATGACTGCACATGCATGCACGCATAACACCACATTTTCAATTCCAGTTAATTCAAGGCAGTATCATAGCGCTCAGAAAATTCAATGCGCTCTGCCACCATTTTCCATACACACTAACACCGCAGGCACCAAACACATGGCACACACAAGCAAAATCAAACAGAAACTCACCCACAGTTGCCCCCTTCTCGTTACACAAAATCTTTGAGACAGGGGCCTGCACAAGGACACGACCACCATGCCGCTCTATGACGTGAGTCATATGGTAGGCGAATTCCGAGGGTCCCCCAATGGGGTAGTAGGCACCGTTCCAGTAGTGACGAATGAGGATAGCGTGTAGGATGAAGGGTACCTGTTTTGGCGGCACACCTGACAAAAACGTGGGCACAAAAATGTCTGAAACGTGTAGTTATATGTGGTTTTATGCACACACACACACACATGCACGCACGCACGCACACACATACACACACACACACACACATATGCACACACACATGCACATGTACACACAGATACATAGAGAGACAAACTGCCATATGACTGTACTTAGAAGAGCCACCATATTTATTTGACTTTCAAGCAAGAAATCAAACTGGATATGTAATCCAAATTTCATCTGGATCTGTTGATCAGTAACTGAAAACTCTTTACTAACGCTTGTAAAATACACTTTGTATACCTGCAATCCTGACCTTCGACCAATCTCAAAAAAACTTGCATTCCATGATTTTTGGTTACCGCCACACATTTTCCTCAAATTTGGTTAAAATCTGGATTCAGGTGGAAGAGATGTTGTCATGCCATGTTTATATCCCACCACACATTTTCCTTAAATTTTCTTAAAATCTAAATTCAGATAGGCGAGATACTGTGAGGGAATGTTTCACATTTTCATTAAATTTTGTCAAATTCTGGATTTAGGTAGGAGAGATACTGTCATGTAAATATTTCACAACATTTTCCTTGAATTTTGTCAAAATCTGAATTCAGGTAGGAGAGATTTTGTCACGTTACTATTTCACATCATTTTCCTCGAATTTTGTCAAAATCTGGATTCAGGTAGGAGAGATGTTGTCATGTAAGTATTTCACAATTTGGAAATTGGACAGCCCCCCTCCAAGTTTCGAGCAGCCCTGACCAGCTTACCATAGTCTCCACAAATATAGGACAGGACACCCTTGAGTTCCTGGTTCTGTGTCAGGCCGTCCAGTATTTCTTGCAGGGTGATTGAGGTGTACTTAAAGCAGGAGAACAGCAGACGGTATGCTCCGGTCTTCAGCAACACAGACACCAACATCCTGGGCAATGCTTTCAGGATCACCACCCCGTTGAAACTGCGATCTGCCACCTGGGCAAAACAGGTAAAATAAACAAATAAAGAAATGTCTAGGTTACTGTTACTGTTATTTTTGTTTAATTAAAGCCCAGCCGACTGTGTAGACTCATATCAGGCCTATAACCATTTCAAAATATATACAATACTTCAACAGGAAAAAAAAAAGAAGAAAAAGTAAAGTACACATATCAATGCATTTGCGCACATAATCTTAGGAGACGTCCCTGCCGTTAATTACTCTAATTCATCACAAGGGATTTAAAAAAACATACCCGAATGCAAAATTTAAACATAACTAAGGACACCAAAACATACATAAAAACGGGTGTAAATTACCTAAGATTGCTTCAACATATCTTGTTTCCCTAGAGCCAAAATTGCGCCTAATATGTATAAACAGAGCAGCAAGGCAGAAAATTATAGGAAGAAATGACAGAAAGTAAAGAAGGAAGAAAGAAACAAAGAGAGTAACAGAAAAGAGGAAATGTCTAACACAGTATTTCCAGAATGTGGGGGTACTATTTACACTGAAAGAGCCCCCAGCATTCCACAGGGAGGAAAGGGAATCTAGGTAAGTAAGCTGTAATTGCCTAAGTATTAAAGGCAAGCTGGCAGGTAGATGTAAAGATGACCTGAGAAAGCGTGTGGGATTTACTCATTACCATCAAAATATTCACTTGTGAGGTCGCACCAAAGACGAATTCATTTCTTTCCACAAAAGGGAACTGAAACTCATTTTCATTCTAAATCAATCTTGTGAACCATTATTTTCCAAATTAAATACTTACTTTTACTGTAAATCAATCTTGTATATGCTATTTTCCACAGTCATATGGATTCATCCAAAAAACCACACTTTTTAGTGAAGCAGACAGAACTCAAGCGTTAGGTGTGCTGACCACATTCCACAAAACTGTTGCAGTTTGCATCCTCGTGTAGTTTTCATGTTTCTATAAACACCAAATACTGACATGACTTGCAAGATTTTAACTGCATATTTAGTATTCTGCATCCTTTTTTTTTTTGTTTCTTTGTTATTGTTTAATGCCCAGCTGACTGCAAAGAGCCATAGCAGGGCTATAACCATTTCAAAACATACACAATACTCAACAGGAAAGAAAGAAAAGAAAATTAAGTACACATATCAATGCATTTGTGCACATGATCTAAGGACATGCCTCTGGCACTGACCACTCCACCCAATTTATCACACAGGGGATTTAAAAAACACGCCTGAATACAAATTCAAGAATATTAAGGATACCAAAACATATATAAAAACAGGCATAAATTACCTAAAATTGCTTCCACATATCTCACCTCCTTAGAGCCAAAAATGCACTTAATTAATGCACACAATTATCAATCCTAAGGAAAAGTACGTAAGACTTTATCAAACACATACAGGTGAATGGACTAGCATGGCAGAAAATGATAGGAAGAAATGACAGAAAGCAAAGGAACAAGGCAGAAACAAAGGGAGTGACAGAAAAGAGGAAATTTCTAGCACAGAATTTCCAGAAGATGGGGATACCATTTATACTAAAAGAGCCCCTGGCATCCCCTAGCACATGAACTTAACTATGCTATGTCGCTAAGATAAAATCATCATCATGCTGATGTTATTAACAGACATCCCTAGCACATGAACTTACTGTGCTATGTCCCTTAGATAAAACTATCATCATCATCATGTCAGTAATTGCCACCCCTAGCACATGAACTTAACCATGCTATGTCACTTAGATAAAATTATCATCATGAAGATTTCGTTATAGCCACCCTTAGCACATGAACTTAACCATGCTATGTCACTTAGATAAAATTATCATCACGATGATGATACAATGGAGCAACATCTTTGCTTGTGTTTGTGCACATTCATGAACATGAGTCTTGTGTTAGTCTCATATATCTCATGGATAGTCTACAAAAGGTGGAGTGCTCTCTGGGACAGAAACCCACATTTTACATGATAAATCTGTGGTGGAAAACACCACAACACACACACACACACACACACACACACACACACACACACACACACACACACACACACACACACACACCACACACCAAAAAAAAAAAAAAAAAAAACTTGAAGTGAAAAACAGAACAAACAAAAACCAAGATGGCAAGCCATTCTCGTAATCTTCTTTTTAAAATAATCATCACAGAAAATCTGGGGGGTTTTGTATTTCTCAAAAACACCACAGATAAAATAAAATTGGACATGAAGTGACAACCATGGTAGACAATCACAACACCTGAAAACAGAATGTATATATTCTCAGGAGTTTCTGAGCAAGTGCTGGTCATACATCTTCCTCAAAAAGTGCTGGTTTTCGGCACAAATTTTTTGTGACCTTGACCTTGGCCATAAACTGTAAACTTAGGCATTCCTAATTCCTCAACACTCCACATCTTTGTCCCAGATTTGGTAAAGATCCTTCATAAACAGCTGAAAAAAATCAGGCTGACACACTTTTGCAGGGTTGCAACTTAGAAAAAGTGAAAAAAAACTGAAAGGGGTCCGGGGCCGACAGCGCCCCATATGAGGGGTCTGGACACTTAAGCTTTTTTCAAAATATGGATTTTCCGTTTCTGACTCTTTTGAAAAAACGGATTCCGTCGTCAAATGGAAAAAGTTGCACCCATGCTTTTGTCACAGACACACATCTCTCTTCGGTCAACATGAAACAGTCTCCCTTAAACAAATGCACATACACAAATAGTGTTGTAGGCATACATACAGAAATGAGTTGTTCGTATTTCCTGATGGCAGCCTCTTCTTCAGGAAAGAACTTGATGAGATTTTCAAAGTACCTCTTCTGGCCACTGACCATGGGATAGCGCCTCACTTTGTCTGGTTCTCCAAAGGCAGCCTGCCAAAATAAACATAGTTAGTCATTCTCTCTCACTTTTTCTGAGTCTCCTGGAGTTTTAATTATTTGTTTATTCATAGGAGAAGAAAGTCAGGTCACCACAAGCTCAGGACATGAAAGGCCTAGGAGCCCGGGACAGTGTTTGCAAAGCCACGATGACTGACGATGTCATGATGATGGGGTTGAAGATCAAGACATGGAATTCCACCCAGGACTAAGACTACATGACAGGGCTGTATTCTAAGCTTACTATATTACATCCTGGTGCCAGTTGAGGTCTCTTAACCTTTAGAACTGCCCTGTCAGCCATTCCAAAATGGCAGATATTTCATGATTTCATGCCACTCTCACTGCCACATTCGCTGTTTGGAAATGTCATTGTCAGTCAAGTATCTCGATCGCGTGAAAGTTCTTTCTTTGTTCATGGATCATAAACTTGCTAGCTTTAGACCCATCAAGCTTTCACTGAATCTAATAACAACTGGGAAAGCCACTACATTACACACAAGTGTATATTTCAACCAGTTCTACTGGCTGTATTGAAACATGAACAATTAAGGAAAACAAGTAGAATGGTGATATTCGCCCCAGCGCGGGCGTGATCAGCACAAAACGCCCTCGACTCATGAATTAAGATGCTGTTCAGCCAGAATTAAAATGAACGCTTGATGAAGATAAAAATGAACTGCAATCCAGTTCATACTCATGACCCAGAGAACTGAACTCAGTTCAATGTTACTGCTAAATATTCTGGATTAAATTCTCAACAAAAGGAAAGAAAGTGAATGGATAGTTATTCTTTCCCATGTCCCAAGACAATTCATAATTTAATTTATAATAATTTCCCCCCCCCTCCCCCAACACTTGTTCTGTGTCAAAATTCCTCAGCAAAAAGGTTTTTGTCGTTTGTGAAATTCCTGTGCTTAAACTATGGAACAACCTTTCCCTGTTTATCATGTTTTTTTAGGATCCTCACACTTCGATAAATTTCTTGTGCTCAATATTTTTCCCGCCCATTTTCTACACCACCCCAATGGCCACAGAAGCTGATACAGTCTTTACAATGCGATGATGATGGCGATGAGGATGATAATTATAGTGCTAGGGAGTTCCATCTGGGATTGAGAATGCATTATAGGGTGGTGCTCTACACTTACTATTATATTTATCCTGGCATCAATCAGGCCCAAGAGATACAGACAACAACGGCGTTGGTCAGAAGATTTGCACAACACCCTCAATAATACATCTGTGAAGTGGATTAAACTCGACTGTGTGATCCCTGTCTTCTTCATGAGTCCATATCACACTCAACGCTGGGTAGGAGCCGGCTGAAGCCAAAAAATCCCACAATGATTTTTGAGAGAGATGGGATATGAACCCACAACCTTCCAGTCGGTAGTCCATCGTGCTAACCTCTACACCACGATGACTGGTTGAAAATCTTTATTTTGTCTACTGAGCTATAATGCAGAGTAAGTGCTCACACTTGGAAGACCACTGAAGGCTCCCAGAATGCATATTACATGACATGTATTGTACGTCATCACTCACAGTATCAAATTCGTCGTCCATAGGGACCCAATCTAACTGGCCTCCAGTCAGCTGATCCAGCAGAATACGACTGCGTGTGTTGTTCATGTCCCCTACGTAATGGATGCCTGCAACACACATCAAGTCACCGTTAATTCGCCTGTCAAACCATGGGTTTTTTTTACACACATCAAGTTAATTTAATTCACCTGTCAACCCACACTTTTTACATACAACAAGTGAATTCATTTCATATGTTAACCCATGTTTTCTACACACAACAAGTCAATTCGTTTTACCTTTTATCCCATGTTTTCTACATACAACAAATCAATTCATTTCACCTGTCAACCCATGTTTTCTATACACATCAGTTTATTTCAACTGTCAACCCATGTTTTCAACACACATTAGGTCAAGTTATTTCACTTGTCAAACCATGTTTTCTACACACAAGTCTGCTTCACCTGTCAACCCATGTTCTCTACATATAACAAAAGTCAATTTATGTCACTGTCAACCCATGTTTTCTAAATACAAGTCAATTCATTTCACCTGTCAACCCATGTTTTCTATACATATTTATTTCACCTATCAACCCATGTTTTCTATACATATCAATTCATTTCACCTGTCAACCCATGTTTTCAACACCCATTAGGTCAATTTATTTCACTTGTCAAACCATATTTTCTAGACACAAGTCTATTTCATCTGTCAACCCATTTTCTCTACATATAACAAAAGTCAATTTATGTCACCGTCAACCCATGTTTTCTACATATATCAAGTCAATTCACGTCACCTGTCAACCTAAGGTTTCCGCACACGTCAAGTCAATCTATTTCATCTGTCAACCCATGCCTTCTACAACATCACATCAATCTATTTCATCCGTCAACCTAAGTTTTCTACACGCATCAAATCAGTTTCAATCACCTGTCATTTATTTCACCTGTTAACCTACATTTTCAATACACAAGTCAGATTACTTTATCTGTCAACCCATGTTTTCTACACTCACCAAGTCAATATATTTCATATATAATAATAATAATTACAATATTTATATAGCACAAAATCTTGATAAAAATCAAATCTAAGCGCTGAACAGACACACATGCACGCACACACACACACGGCTATAAATAGGGAGAAAGAATAAAAGCAATGGAAAATTATAGAGAGCATATTACATACAATTATATATTACAATGTGATTCACCTGTCAACCCACATTTTCTGCACACATCAAGTCCAATATTTCACATGTCAACCCATTTTTTCCTTCACACATCAAGTCAATTCATGTCAATGTTAACTCATGTTTTCTATTAACATCAAGTCAATTTATGTCTCCTCTCAACCCATTACTTCTACACACATCAAGTCGATTTATGTCTCCTGTCAACCCATTGTTTCTTACACACATCAAGTCAATTTATGTCTCCTGTCAACCCATTGTTTCTACACACATTAAGTCAATTTATGTCTCCTGTCAACCCATTGTTTCTACACACATCAAGTCGATTTATGTCTCCTGTCAACCCACTGTTTCTACACACATCAAGTCAATTTATGTCTCCTGTCAACCCACTGTTTCTACACACATCAAGTCGATTTATGTCTCCTGTCAACCCATTGTTTCTACACACATCAAGTCGATTTATGTCTCCTGTCAACCCACTGTTTCTACACACATCAAGTCAATTTATGTCTCCTGTCAACCCACTGTTTCTACACACATCAAGTCAATTTATGTCTCCTGTCAACCCACTGTTTCTACACACATGAGGTCAATTAATGTCTCCTGTCAATCCATTGTTTCTACACACATGAGGTCAACCCATGTCACTGTCAACCCATTGTTTCTACACACATCAGGTCAATCCATGTCACTGTCAACCCATTGTTTCTACACACATCAAGTCAATTTATGTCTCCTCTCAACCCATTACTTCTACACACATCAAGTCGATTTATGTCTCCTGTCAACCCATTGTTTCTACACACATCAAGTCGATTTATGTCTCCTGTCAACCCATTGTTTCTACACACATCAAGTCAATTTCTCTCCTGTCAACCCATTGTTTCTACACACATCAAGTCGATTTACGTCTCCTGTCAACCCATTGTTTCTACACACATCAAGTCAATTTCTCTCCTGTCACCCACTGTTTCTACACACATCAAGTCGATTTACGTCTCCTGTCAACCCATTGTTTCTACACACATCAAGTCAATCTATGTCTCCTGTCAACCCACTGTTTCTACACACATCAAGTCAATTTCTCTCCTGTCAACCCATTGTTTCTACACACATCAAGTCGATTTACGTCTCCTGTCAACCCACTGTTTCTACACACATCAAGTCAATTTCTCTCCTGTCAACTCATTGTTTCTACACACATCAAGTCAATCTATGTCTCCTGTCAACCCCTTGTTTCTACACACATCAAGTCAATTTCTCTCCTGTCAACCCACGCATTCCACATACATCAAATCAGTGTTATTTCACTTGTCAACCCAAGTTTTCTAAGTAAAGGATGCCTGCAATACACACACCAACTGACTAAGTCAGTTCATTTTACCTGTCAACCCAAGTTATCTATGTAATGGATGACTGCAACAAACACACCAAGTCAGTTTATTTCAACTGTAAACCCAGGTTTTCTACACAAATCAAGACAGTGTTATTTCCCCTATCAACCCATGTTTTCTATGTAACGGATATCTATAACACACACACCAACTGACCTAGTCAGTTTATTTCACCTGTGAACCCATGCCTTAATAATAATAATAATGATGACATTCACATTGTGTCTTACCTTGATACATGAACCAAATCAAAGCCATTCACCAAAGCATTAATTCGCAATGACAAAAGCTCAAAGGTGCAAAACACGCACAAATCAGAAGTAGGAGGACAGGAGGTGAATAGGACAAAAGGGCAGGCACACAGAGGGAGAAATCCCTGCTGGACAAAAAGGTGTGTCTTAAAGCTCGCCTTGAAAGAAGACAGAGAATGTGACTGGAACCAGAAAAAACATGAAAAAAAGAATAAGAAAGCATATTTAATGCAACAAGACAAGACAAGCGCAAATTTTCGGCAAACTGGCCTTTGTCAAGTGTAAGATCACAAACAAACACCAGATACAAAAATCAGGAGAAAAAGACGGAAATTTCCCTGCTGCTCCAGTGTGAGAAAATGAATAAACTGACTAAAATGACATCATAATCTGTTTTTGAATAAATATGATGTCAAAGCGGAAGTGAGATGAATTCTGCAATTTGAAAAGTGGTCATGCCATAATTATTGTTTTATCCTGAAGAGGGTCCAGGGCTAAAATTAAAACTATGATGCACTAGCTAAGAGTAGTGTTTGGAATGTAAAGGATCTTACTATTAAATAATGCATAAGAGAAAATATATACATATGATCGACTGAATGGGAAAATATGTAATCAAGAGGTACGGCTGATGTAAAAGAATGTGATTGCTAAACACCACAAAAGATATTAATGGCAAGGCACATGATGATGATAGTCATGCCTCTTTTTATAAAGGACAAGACAGGCTGCAAAATTATCAATACACAGAAGGCATACGACAGAAGAAGAAGATAGAAAGAAAAATCAACATGAGGCAAGATTAGAGAAGTTGCAAACGGAATGCTGAATATGCTGAATGTGAAAGATTGCTATTGTTGTTTAAAGTCCAGCTGACAGATAACGACAAACAGAACTGAAATATTGCAGTTGACAGTAACACGACTGACAGGTTCAAGTGATGAACTTCTGTGCGGAAAGTCAAGGATCTATGTAATCTGGATGACTGCAACACATACACCAAACCAGTTTATTTTACCTGTAAACCATAGCTGCCAACCTTTGAAGTTCAAAAAACAGGAATCATCAGTCGGGGGGTCCAGGGGGGCCGCTTAGGTCCCCCTGGCAGGGTCAAGGGGCAGAGCCTGTTGTGGGGGTCAGGGGGTGTTGCCCCCTGAAGCTATTGATTTTTCACCAATTCAAAGTACAAAAATGGCCTCTCCTGGCATATTTAAGCATGAAAAAGAAGTTTTTAAAGACTCTAAGTGACCAAACTATTTCTTTGAAAATAAAGTACTAGAACTGCATTGCATAAAAGGCTTTTTTTAAATGTGAAATGCGCGGTACATAGGTGTGTGTCTTCATACCGCACTCTATCGAAAATGCACAGCGAGAGTCTCGATTTTTTTCACGATTGGATTTTTTCCAAGTAGACTTTCAAAATCCGGGACTTTTTTGACAGATCTGGGATTTCAGGATCGTTTTTCAAATCCGGGAGGGTTGGCAGCTATGTGTAAACCCATTTTTCTACAACACACCAAGTTAACGTTATTTTACCAGGGTTCCCACAATCTTCTAGAGATGAAAATCAAGGACCTTACAAGGGCCTATCTTCCATTTACATGGAGTAGGGCCAACAAGCATTAATAAAATTGTGAGAGAAGAGGGAGAAAGATGGAAAGAAAGAAAGACTGCTCATTGACAGAGACAGACCTATGGATAACCTCACTACCTTACCCTTGTCAACATTGACTGAGACAGACCTGTGGATAACCTCACCACATTACCCTTGTCAACATTGACAGACAGACCTGTGGGTGATAACCTCACCACCTAACCCGTGTCAACATTGACTGAGACAGACCTATGGATGATAACCTCACTACCTCACCCTTGTCAACATTGACAGAGACAGACCTATGGATGATAACCTCACCACCTAACCCTTGTCAACATTGACAGAGACAGACCTATGGATGATAACTTCACTACCTTACCCTTGTCAACATTTTGACAGAGACAGACCTGTGGATGATAACCTCACCACCCTACCCTTGTCAACATTGACAAAGACAGACCTGTGGATGATAACCTCACCACCTTACCCTTGTCAACATTGTCAGAGACAGACATGTGGATGATAACCTCACCACCTTACCCTTGTCAACATTGACAGAGACAGACCTATGGATGATAACTTCACTACCTTACCCTTGTCAACATTGACTGAGACAGACCTGTGGATGATAACCTCACCACCTTACCCTTGTCAACACAGACTGAGACAGACCTGTGGATGATATCCTCACCACCTTACCCTTGTCAACATTGACAGAGACAGACCTGTGGATGATAACCTCACCATCTTACCCTTGTCAACATTGACAGAGACAGACCTGTGGATAACCTCACCACCTTACCCTTGTCAACATTGACTGAGACAGACCTGTGGATAACCTCACCACCTTACCCTTGTCAACATTGACAGACAGACCTGTGGATGATATCCTCACCACCCTACCCTTGTCAACATTGACAGACAGACCTGTGGATAACCTCACCACCTTACCCTTGTCAACATTGACTGAGACAGACCTGTGGATAACCTCACCACCTTACCCTTGTCAACATTGACAGACAGACCTGTGGATGACAACCTCACCACCTTACCCTTGTCAACATTGACAGACAGACCTGTGGATGATAACCTCACCACCTTACCCTTGTCAACATTGTCAGAGACAGACCTGTGGATGATAACCTCACCACCTTACCCTTGTCAACATTGTCAGAGACAGACCTGTGGATGATAACCTCACCACCTTACCCTTGTCAACATTGTCAGAGACAGACCTGTGGATGATAACCTCACCACCTTACCCTTGTCAACATTGTCAGAGACAGACCTGTGGATGATAACCTCACCACCTTACCCTTGTCAACATTGTCAGAGACAGACCTGTGGATGATAACCTCACCACCTTACCCTGTCTGGCTCTCACCTGAGATTCTTGCTACCCACCAAGATTTACATTCAATTGTCCATCCTCTGTTCTGGCACATTTTGCTCCCTTCTGTTTACTTTGCCCTAACAAGCCATGATAAACATACCAAGCTGTAGATGGAGAGGTGGAGGGGATTAGGCACAGCTTGTAAAAGCATACCAATATACTTTTATAACAATATATGCCTGTACACAGTGTACAGTTCACAAAAGCAGACTGAAAATTAAAATGCAGAAGACACTATTAATAGTATTATATACATTCTGTACACAGACATGGGTCATCAGCTGCAGTCCAACTGGACAAGGTTTTTAACTTTCCATGCAGCTTTAGGAGCTTCTTCAGCTTCTGCACACTAGTATCTTTGTCAATTGATACCACTTTTCTTTTTTGTGGCTGGTCAATGAACAGAAGTGGCTTGAAATAAGATTGTCTGTTTCCACTCAGGGAGTTACTTCTCAATTCATCTGATGCGTCAACATTGTCTGCAGATTCATAAGCAATAAATCTTCAATGTGAAACCGCCACATGTGTGCTCAAAACTGATGGAAATTTTTTTTAATGGTGGATTTTTTTTTCTGAAAATAAGCACCTATAAGCACTCAGAGTGCTGAATAAGACCGAATATGAAAACACAAGAACTTGTGGTGAAATCATTCCATGTCTCATTCCAAAACCTCTAAGCACTTGCAAGGACTGTGTGAACCCTGCTCACCTGTCAACCCATGTTTTCTATACATATCAAGTATGAGTTATTTTACCTGTCAACCACTATTTTCTATGTAATGGATGCCTGCAACACACATCAATCAATGTTTTCTATGTAATGGATGATGGCAACACAGAATTATTTCAGCTATCAATCCATGTTTTTTACACACATCAAATCAGTTTATTTCACCTGTCAACCCAAGTTTTCCACGTAATGGATGCCCACAACACACACACCAAGTCAGTTTATTTTACCTGTCAACCCATTTCTAAGTAATGGATGACTGCAAAAAAACACACACCAAGTCAGTTTATTTTACCTGTCAACCCATGCTTTCTACGATATGGATGGCCTGCAACACATACACCGGGTCAGGTTATATTACCTGTCAACCCATTGTGATAGTTGCCTTAATTTTATGCCATTTTCAAGCCTTTTGCTCTTTCACCATTTTCCCTGGATGAGGGAGTAAAGGGGATTATCTAACTTCGTGCCAGAAGTTTCCCTCTTTGTGAATTCCTGTATACTAGATGATATGAGTACAATAAGAAAAGACTAAAAATACAAAATGAAACATTAATTATTTGAAATAAGGGGATCTAGTAGTCAACATAACCTTCTATACCGCTGCACTATCAGAATTGAGAAGTTATATCAGCAAAACAACAACAAGGCAAGGGATGAAAATCAAGGCTCATCTGATCCACTCTTATCACTTTCGACATCTGACCCCTCAGTTCCAAACATTTTGATCACACCATGAACACTGAACAACAATTTGCCTCGCCTGCAGTATCGAACATTTCCCACAGGTCACCATTTTTGTCCTGTTTAGGAACAAAGTGAAGCTGAGTTACTTCAGAACTTTTCAAATAATATGATGATGAGTACATGCATGGCCACGCAGTGAAGTGCAAAAAAGCTATAAAGAAGCCTAGATATTATCTCTTCATGGTAACTTTGAAGGTGATATGTTACCACCAGCGACAACTTTATGAAATTAAGATCCGTGAATGCAGACATCCATAGGCTGAGTTGCCAATGCCGATGTCCGCATAAGCAGACATCCACATGGAGTGAGTTGACTTGAACATACACCAGATTCTCCTGCTCTAGCCAGACTGAGAAATTCTCATCATCATCATCATCATCAGGTGCCTTGCCGCTTGGCCTTGGCGATTATGGACTTCCATCTGTTTCTATCTCTTGTTGCCTCAAGCATCTCTTCCACCCTCCTTGTCCCCAGCCACTCTGCAAATCCGTCTAGTATCTTCACCCTAGGTCTACCTGGTGCTCTCTTTCTCTCCAGCTTTCCCGTTGTGACCAGGTGTTCCAATTCCCCTTTCCTCATAAAATGGCCTATAAATGTTGCCTGTCTTTTCCTAATCTTCCTTATGAATGATCTGCTTGTGTCTTCCTCCATCAAGACTGTCTGGTTTGTTTTCTTTGCTGTCCATCGAATTCTCAACATCCTTCTTAGAAACCACATCTTGGCTGCCTCAATCTTGTTGTAGCTTTGCTTGAGAAATTCTGCAGTGTCCAAATCAAGATAAGATCCACTGACAACAGTGAAGTTGGAGGTAGTCACGATTACTGTTACTGTTATTTCTGTTTAAAGCCCAGCTGACTGCATAGAAACATATCAGGGCGGTAACCATCTCAAAGCATACACAATATTTAAACAGGAAAGAAAAGGGGGAGTCAAGATGGTACTGACTGAAAATTAAGTCTGATGTTATCATTTGTTCTAGCAAACCTGCATATCATAATACACTATTTTTTTCTTTTTCTGTCCCATTTCATAAGCCACATTAGTGGCCACAGAATCTGGGACAATTTTCAAAATGTTATGATGATGAGGAGGAGGACGAGGAGGAGGAAGAGGACAATAAAAATGCTGTGGAGTTCCATCTAGGACTGAGACTGCATGTAGGGCTGTACTCTATGCTTACTATCTTATCCTGGCATCAACCATGCTTGAGAGATACAGACACCTGCAGAGTCAGTCAGAACACTTCATCAACACTCTCAAAGACGCATACATGAAATAGATAAGATTCAACTGTATGGTCCAAGTCTTCCCAATGAGCCCATAGCACGCCCAACTCTGGCTAGGGGCCAACTAAGGCTGAAATATATATATATCTCTCGCCAATACTCTTCTTCCACAAAGACTGCCCTCTGCCACTTGATTATCAGTCTTACCTGTATCAAACTCATAACCTTTCTCCACAAAGGTGTGACAGCAGCCACCAGCCTGGTCATGTTGTTCCAGAACCAGCACTTTCTTTCCTGCCCTTGCCAACAACACAGCCGTCACCAGACTTCCAGCACCGCTCCCTATCAACACAGCATCCAGGTCCTCAGGAATTTTGGTCTGCTTGAATCCTGTGGATCATCATAAAATAAAAGATAAATGAAGAAATGGGTGCACAGCATGCATGTATGCAATATACATAATAAAAACACAAATGTAATGGTATGTGTGTACAGAAACTGCCATGCACTTGAACCACCTGTAGGTTTTTCTCTTTTGTTTCTACATTATTCACATAAAGTAAATGAATGGGAAACGTGCTCTTAAATGTACATATACTAGAGAAACACAATAATGGTATGTGAGTGGAGATGTGGTAATGACCTTACTGTGCCAATTTAAAACAAGCTTGACCTCTGTGAATTGTCACGTAAGGGCTAATGAATGGAAGGCAGACCCTACACAGGAATGTAGATATATGCAAAAATATATAATATATTGTCATAATATTTGTGTGTACATCAAAAGCTTGAATCCTGTGGTATATTTGTTAAAGGTGAATGAAGTGGCAGGGTGTACATGCACACAACTGTAGATTGATACACAAAAAGCGACAGGTATGGCAGTCAAGTGGGCATCGGACTCAAACTGGAAGCCTCAGTTTTGTCATTGTTATTGTTGTTCAAAGCCCAGCCGACTGTGAAGAGCCACATCAAGGCTATAACCGCTTCAAAACATACAAAACTTCAACAGGAAAAAAAAAAAAGAAAATTAAGCACACATGTCGATGCATTCGCACACATAATCTATGGACATGCCCCTGGCGCTGACCACTCCATCCAATTTATCGCACAGGGGATTTAAAAAAACAGCCTGAATATAAATATAAGCGTATCTAAGGACACCAAAACATATAAAAACAGACATAAATTACATTACCTAAAATTGCTTCCGCATATTTCAACTCCCTAGAGCCAAAAATGCATTTATTACATGTACCCAATAATCAATCCTAAGAAAAAGTATGCAGGACTTTATCAAACACATACAGGTGAATGGACCATTAAGGCAGAAAATGATAGGCAGAAATGACAAAAAGAAAAGGAACAAGGCAGAAACAAAGAGAGTAACAGAAAAGGACATTTTTAGCACAGAATTTCCAGAAGGTGGGGATACTATTTACACTGAGAGAGTACCCGTCATCCCCACAGGC